>CM053785.1:189798873-190046373 GCA_028749045.1 Cupressus sempervirens
TCCTCCACCTACATTAATATGGGTTGCTTGAACACACACTTCATCAAAGTTAGAAGGACTAAACATCAATATTGTATGTTTTAAATATGAATGCATTCCACCTATTTAATTTAACAAAGTATCTTGTGTATAAAGAGGAATTCCAACAGTTAAAACCTTCTTTCTAAACACCTTACTCTTGCACATATTACCCTTTACCTTGCCTAAGATTTTGCCAATCCATAATGGCTTGTTGCATATGACCCAAAGGATAAAACTATTTCTTCAAAGTAGAAGTAAATTCATACCAAGATGAATGATTTTACCGTGTGTAGCAAGATCATCTTGGATCTTACTCTCCCACCAAACTAATGCAGTACCTCCCATTATGAGAGTAGCTAGCTGGATTCTAGAAGAATCATACAAAATATTTTGAACCCTATAGTACACTTCAATCTGCATAAGTTAGTTATCTAGTTTCTCTACATCTAATTCGCCACTATATACAAGCAAATCAAACTTCACATCAAGTTTTAGGAAAGGTGTCTTCACATGTTGGTTCTTTTTAGAAGAAGTAAACAACGTAGAAGAAGAAGAGGAGGAGGAAGAAGATGAAGAAGATGGGGATGAAGGTTCAGGAGGTTTGCTACAACCTTTGACTCCTTTGCCTTTGTCATCTTTTGATGAAGATTTAGCGTCTTCCTTCTTCCTCATCTTGTCTGCCTTTCTCAACTGTCCCTTTTTCCTTTCTTGAAGAAGAATGTCCACCAAAGCCTTCAATTCCAAAAAAACTCACTCAAAGGCTTCTACATTGAACTTAGGATGATTTTGTCCAGATGCCATGACTCATGTAAAAATTCTTCTTTTCCCAATCTCTGGATTGAACTCTACAAGTTCGCCTTCTTCTTGTTTTAACTTCAACCTAGTCAACATTCACCACCTGTAATTTTCTTTGCAAAATAGGCTCTGATACCAATTTGATCTGTAAACTAGGATTTACATTTTTTATTAACTTAATCCAAAGTACAAATTTAGTCCCTAATCCAGGAAATAATTGTGTGGTATGTACTTTAAACCATTGAAATTACAAGAAGACTAAAGCTTAAACACTTAAAATAATTGTGTTTAATAACATCAACGAGGGAGAATATTAAAATGAAAGAGTTGAGAGACAAGAGAGAGAAAAATGCAAATACTTTGATAACAGAGTTCGCCCTAGCAACACTACGTCTCCGAGTCTGCTTCTCAATTTGGCAACCGCTTTATTAAATTTGCTAAGCAAAATTTGCTTTGTTACAAATTCCAAGCTTTGAACATTCACAATCTCTCCTATGCACTTGAAGACAATACACAATGCCTTCATGCTTACAAATTCTCTCACAAGTAAAAATTATCCCTCCCTTTACAAAATTTCTCTCTAGAAACTCTCCAATAATATGTTTTAAAAAATTATTAATTAATATAATTATTGATATATTATAAATTAATTATAATATATAAATAGTAATATTTTCATAATAATAATATAAAATAATATTTCTTAAATAATTATATAATATAAATAAATTTTGTTTCTAGTATTTTTGAATGACAAAAATATATTATAAAAAAATATAAATCAACTTACTTACACTCAAAAAATTATTAAACAAATATTAATCACATTAGCTTAATTAAAAATTAGTCTTAAAAAGTTTTAGTTTTAAAATTTGGGCCGATATAAGAGGTAATGAGTTCACCCAATCAAATTGTAGAAAAATATTTTCTAAAAATTGCAAAGTTAAAAATCTTGCATCTATAATATGCAATGTAATAGTTTGATGAAGAAATTTAAAGAATGATTAATTCGAACACGTAGAAACAAAAAAAAAAAAAATCACTCATTAGAGTATAAAATTCAAAAAGTATCACAATAGTATTTAGCCTACAGGCAAGTACTAATAAACAAATCCCTTTTGGATGGATAAGTTTATGATATTGTTTTAATTATTTGTTTAAATTTTGTTTGTTTTCTAATTTTGAGGAGATTTTCTTTCAAATCCCATAATTTTTTGGGATCCCACAAAAATGGATTTTGTGAAATAAAATAAATGTTCACCATTTTATTTCTAATAAAAAATGGTGTAGTAGTAAGTGTGTGTGTGTGTGTGTGTGTGTGTGTGCGCGCACGTGTGCGTGCATGGTGACTAGATTTATGATGTCATCAAAATTGCCTTCTGTCTTGCAAACTTCAAGTTGTCATAACTTTCTCATACGACCTCTATTTTCAATGAAACAAACGTTGTTGGAAAGCTCTTGACGGACTCTTTAATTTGAAACCCATTGTTGATCACTTTTGAGACGATCAAATTTCACCTCTTTTTTATAAGTCAACCTATCATTCACCAATTTGCCCCCGAACATTGACCAAGCATAACTTTTCACCATGACTTCCTTTTGACGCGATTCAAAATGCATCAAGACCGTATCAACAAGCTCTAGTCATTGATGTTGATTCTGTGAGATTCTAAGACTGTGAAAATTTTAGGCCTTCTAGATCTACCTAGATCAAATCTTTTATTACTTGCATCAACCCAAAGCATTTTGATTTCTTTTTAATTTCCTCTTTTTTAAATATAAGATGATTTATTGTACCTTCAACAATTTCAAACCCTACTTAACATAAATATATAAGGATATCTAATACCTTCATAATTTCAAACTTGAACTCCTCAAAGTTGAGGCAAATCAATGTTTGAAAATCATATTGATCCTTCAAAATAAAATTTAAAAAGCCCCAAAAAATGATTGCACATATACTATTAGTAGATAATAGATGTACATTTTTTAGTTTTTCTTGATTGCTAATTGGTCAATTTGTGCAAAAGGTACTTTTTTTTGGCTGAGTGGCTATTGGGGGACCTTAGTGGTGGATCTCAACAAACATTTATAAATGGCACTTTCGATCACCTCACATTCTATAAGTTCTATAGAGAGATCCGTAAATTTGGAAAATTTGAAAGATTGTCTTTAATCTCTTCACTCACCTATGGAGGTTCACTCAAAAAATAGACAAATTTTGACATACATATTAGGAACTGTAGGATACTTAGGTGCATATTTTTCTATTTGACCAATCAAGTAGCCAATTAGGCAAAGAACTAAAAGTTTATGAATAAAAACATTATAGTTGATTATTATTTTTTAAAATTTAAAATATAATTTTCCTACATTTTGTTAGAGCACTCAAAAAATATTGACATTAATCCTAATTGATCTTAACACCAAAGATGATGAAGAACTTCTCATGCTCTGCACTAGCATGATGGGGATGAGTAGGAGCCCATTTCAAGGTATTCTCTTTCCACCAAATGAATGACACTATAGAGTGCATTGACTCTACCAATAGACACATCTCTAAGTCTTTTGTTATTGCCAATTATGGTCATCTTTGATTGAGTTGTTATGTTAGGGCTCACAGTAATCTTGTTTCAATGCTCTTTTAATTTGAATTGGGTTTGGTGAAGATAAATGTCATTTATCAATAAGGTTAAGTCATAGTATTTTTAAAACACTGGTAGCACAAGTTTATTAGGGGATCATATGCATTTTATGAAGTGTTAAACCGGTTTGGGGTTTCCTCTTAGTCTTCTAGTTGTAGGATATCAATGTTACATTTTTTAAATTCATCCTAACAGATTCAATTTATTTCCTAGTTGGAAACTTTTTTAGTCAATTGCTTGGTTTTATCAGAATTCATTCTTGTGTGACTTTTTCAATTTCCTTCCTTTGAATGAGATGATTTGGATTTTTGAGAAAATGAATTAGTGGTCGATAAATACTATAGTCCATTGCTAATTCACCTCTCCTCTCTTTCCTTGTCTCCAAATTTTTGCCCAAATGCTCCCAACCCTAATCTATGACCATAAAATTTTAGTGAAAGCAATGAGAGAACAATATTAGCACTGTGGAATTTCATCAGAAGATTTGAGCTGGAGAAATGGAGGGATTCCAAATGGCAAATTTTGAACTCACTTTGTTCACCCCATATTTCTCTATCACAATTCAAGACACAACAATGAAGGGATTGCAATCTTAGAATCTATAGATCTCTATGGTCCTCTACAAATAGTGGAGTTCAACTCAATCATAGATTCCCCTTACCAAATTTCCTTTCCTTGGCCTTGATCTCTGACCAAATGGGCCCAACTCTAATGGTGGATTTGAAATCCAGAGTGGCTCTTGCAATGATGAATCTGATGATGGTAGACAACAAGAAATCCACCACAACATGCCCACACTAATGCCTTGTAGTGAACGACAATGGCACCATGAACTATAATGATAGACTTATGATCTCTACAAGATGCAAGTTTGACTCTACAATTTGTTGATTTAAACCAATTGTAGATTACAAGTTGGAGCTTTGAACAATCTAAAACCTTAACACTCATCTTTTTTGGTGTTCTAGGTCACCCACATGAGAATTTGTGTGTGTGTGTCTATATATATATATAATTTTGTGGATTTTGAATTGAGGTATGCTTTAAAAAAATTATTTAGTTGGATTCAATTTTTCAGCCCATACATTTCATATTTTCACTTTGGCAAAGAAATTGTACCTTTGAAAAAACAACTAGACTCCTTAGTGTTACAAACCTAAATCAATAATATTTTTTTTGCATCTTCTAAATGACATTAGTTCTTGATATTTATTTACTCAACTTTGAGTTACTATAATTTTATTTATAGGCAAAAGTTTAGAACACAATGATAAATTGTGAGCCTCTCATCTTAAAAAAGTCTTGAATTGCATCTATCAAACTCTACACGCATAATAATGAAAAAGATAGTTCTATTTATTACAAAGATAACTTTAAAATTAATAATATGTCTAAATTTATTTGACAAAAATTACCAACATAACTGCTAGTGTTTTATCCAAGTTTCCTAACAAAATATCCTCATCTAAAAGAGTGTAAAGATCATTTGAAGATGTTATTTTTTAATCCCTAAAACTCTTCAATAAGATAAAAGCCATTCAATATTTGTTTCTTCACTCAATTGCCATGCCTCATGAATGATGTCAAATAAATGTATGTTTTGTTTTCAAGTATGATTTTTGTTGTATGTCAATGAACCTACTTCATGTGTGGGTTTTTGGTACTTATACTTTTTGTAACTCTTATAACATTTCAAAATCATCAACAAACATGCCAACGTCTCCTTAGAATTAAGGTCTACATTTTCCTTTCTCTTTTTAAAAGTGCTTGTGATATTTATATTTGTTCATAGATCTCTTGCCTCTTGTTTTAATCAACAACTGGCTAAATGTTTGGGCTGCAAACAACTTGTTCAAACCTAAATTGAGATATTTTTGAACAAAGATTATTCATGCAATTACTTTCCAAATACATTGCCTTATATTTTTTTGTTAATCTGTCTTCTTTCTCACCAAATTTGGAACCTGCACTACACCTTTATTTTGTTTGATAATCTATACGGCCACTATTTTGGCTTATAGGTTAGTTTAAATGAATTGATCGGCTATTCAACTAATATGAATGTAAGTTGATGAATAGGTATTAAAGGTTAAAGTTGTTATTTCAATCAATTTGTAAAGTTTTTTGTTATGCTAGCTAAACTGAGTTGTTATGCTAGCTGAACTGACACTTGCAACTAAATCAACGGAACAAGAACAGACTTTAGTTATGATCCAAGAGGGTATGTACTACTAAATTTTGTGAAGAATATTTTTGTTTATTTTTTGAAAAAATAAAAATAATATCTATATGTTTAGAAAATAGTTTGGGTTCATTTGGTTATTCGAATAGCAATAGGAAGTTAGGATATGTTTTCTATTTTCTATTTGGTGTCCTAAAATGAGCTTATGTCCATTCCAACAAATTATTATTATAATAGTCATTATAATTGTATGAGATTTTTGAGTGTTTCAGACACTATATTTATAAAAAAAAAGTCAAGTTTTGAAAAGTAACCCTTTCTTGATGGAGGTGGATGGATTGGATCCACAATGATAATTAATCACAAAATACATGATACACACACTAATAGAAATTATAAAATCATTTCATTTCCTAATGATAAAAATATTACATTGTACCTCTTTTATAGAGGCCTTTGATTATTTCTAGAAATGTCTAAATTAACTAACATAGGACAAATAGACTTTTCTAGAACCATCTAAACATAAATGACTTCTAAAACTTTACAAACCTAAATATTAATTTGACCTAACCCTATTCAGTAATCTAACCGGAATATCTAGAATCCTCTATTATGCTTTTACATTTCATTTGAGGAGGAAATTACACATCCAACACTCCCCCCTAATTTCAACCTCAAATGTTTTCGCATACGAATTTCAATGTGCCATGATTATCTATTTTTCTTTGCCCATTTCTCATGTCCACATCCAAGCTTGCATACATTGAATCCTTTTGCCTCTTTGATGCCTTTCTCTAATTTGTTTCCCAATGTTGTTGCCTTCTTACACTTGAACATTTGTACCTAAATAAACATTTGATCATTCTTGCAATTTTCTGCCAATTTGATCCATAGCTCTATCCACAATCCATTTTTATACAACCTGCCATTAATTCCCTCTTTGATTCTCTATTCCAACAATTTTTTGCATAGTGACTCTTCAGACCACAAATACTACATGGATTTAAATCCCAACATCTATCCTTTGTATTCCCTTTCTTGTTATAGTGTGAACATTGTGCAATCTTTATTCCTTCAATTAATTCTTTTGAACCTTTATTCATCTTTCAATAATAATTCTCCCTTTAATAAAGATTCTTAGTTAATCCAATAGTGTTGCCTTCTTTATGTTTGTACTTCCATTTCGAGATTGAGTTTAGGATCATATAGATTCCTAGTTAATCCATTTTTTAGGAGATTCTTGATGATATTGATGTGCCAAGATCATGAGCATTTTTCAAATTGTAAGAGATTTTAAAATCTTGCACACTCTTTTCTCCTATTTTAATCAACTCTTCTTGTTAAGTCATGTACATTTCCTCTTTGAGATCCCCATTTGGAAAGTGTTGTTCACATTTATTTGATGTACTTTCTAGAAAAAATGAGTTGCCTATGCTTGAACCATGTCGATAGTCTTAGTCTTGAAGTGTTGTCAAATGTCTCTACATAATCAATGCTTTCCTTGTGAGCATATTCCTTTTCCACAAGTCAACTTTTATATTTTTTAGTGCTTTCATTTTCTTTGAATTTTATGTTGAACATTTATTTTCTTAATTGCCTTTACAATAGTGGAATTGAAAGATAAGAAATTTCCATGTGTTATTCTTCACTGATGACCGAGGGTACATAACATCTATGGTATATTTTTATAGCATGAACTCAAAATTTCTTTCTTTATTTCAGTTTCTAAATAACATGTTGCAGATAACTATAGAAGAATTTGAGATTCTTCAAAGATACTCACACACTCCTCCACACAACCATGGCTTCTTGATATTGCAAATTTTCCACAACAGTCTATTTCCTCGAAAGAGTGTAGGAGAATTGGGTGCTTAGATACCATATTGGAACTTGAAGTTCAATTGTGATGAAGATTTGTTTTTTTAAATACATAGATATGCCAATTGTTTATTAAGTGACCATTCAATCACCAGTAGCTGGCTACTATAGTTAATAGTAACATTAATAAAGAAAAACAAATTAAATACATAGACATGTTGATTATTAACCATTCAATCACCAATACTTGACCACTGTAGTTAATAGTAATATTAGTTATGTAGTTATTGA
Source organism: Cupressus sempervirens (assembly GCA_028749045.1). Lineage (NCBI taxonomy): Eukaryota > Viridiplantae > Streptophyta > Pinopsida > Cupressales > Cupressaceae > Cupressus > Cupressus sempervirens. The sequence goes on from CM053785.1 coordinate 189,806,629, forward strand.
CTATTATTAAGCTTGTTATTGCACAATATGATATTTAAATTCTATCAGTCCTTTCCTCTAGATGGAGCAGGACTTCCCTTCCTTGAGACATTTGTGTTATACCCATGTGTGTGTGTATGAACACACACTCCATTACTTTATACAACAGAACCATAAATACGGTTGTTTTGCATCCTTCTATGTCCTATATGTTGATTAAGAACCAACATCTTAGTGTTATGGATTGGCATTAGATGTTAATGGTTTGACTACAAGTATGAAAGCAAAGAGCTTTAAAATAAGGAAGTAGCTCTAAAGAAAGAAGTAGCTAAGGATAGCAAGGTAGAACAAAAAACAAAGATAAAACAAGTGGAATATGAATTAGATGCTATGATGAAATCTCAACATGCAAAAGAGATTTCATTTTTAGGCTACACAAGAAAGGACTCTAATGATCTTGATAACTTTGTAAAGATTGTGGCAGGTGTAAAATGACAAGAATGGGACATTCATAGAAGGCAAATAAGAGTGTAAAGAGGCATGAAAAGATAGCACAACAGGAGGCATAATCTGAACAAAGAAATCAAGAGGAATAGGGCAACACAATCAATGACCATGTGATGGAAACTGAATGGTTGTAGTAGAAACTTCATCCACTTGGGTTGTCATTATATGAAATCAAGCCTGATGGTCACTACCTCTATAGGGCTGTAGAGAATCAGTTATCAGTTTATCCATTTCAGTGTCATTATTCATATCAACAACTTTGAGAAATGGCTATTGATTAAATGAAAAACTATGTTAAAGATTTTTTTGCAATTTTTAAAAATTTGATTAAGAAAGTATTGTAGGGAGGTTGAATCAATTGTATCATGGGGAGGACATCTTGATTTAGGAGATCCTTCTCATTCAATGAGAAAACACATGGTTATATTTTCTCAGAACTTTCTAGATGTTGAAATGGGGAAGGAGTACAAGTCTAAAAATCCAAGCATGAAGAGCCATAAGGATGAAGAACCCAATTTCTAATAGCATGTCACTCCATAAAGAAGAAATGAATGGAACCCATAAATAAAAGGTCATTTACATTACTTCACAAGATCTATGTTGTAGTGTGAATTTTGTACCATTAGCCACATATTGTTTTCCACACTTCACTACTACAAACATGCTATAAGATTGTTTTTTTAAATGGAGCTTTCTCTAAAGAAAGAAAAGAAAAAAGAACAATTAGGAACATAAAGACTAAACTATGGTGATTCTATAGAAAAAACAAAAAATTGTTTCTTATATTTCCTCAAAAAATGGATTTAATGAAACATTATACATATGAAATTGGGCAAAGGTGTTATGCCAGTTGATGGACTATTAACATAAGATGGTGTCACTAAATCTGTAATACTCACTACTGATGGAACTCCTCTACAAGAGGGTTTCTTAGAATTAGAGTTAGATTTGTGTCTACTAAATGACATAGATTGTTGTGCACATTGAAGTTGTGAAAATCTTGGCATTCATAACTATCTCCAAAAATAAAAATCTTGCACACTTTCAATCCCTTAATTCCATTCACTTTAGGTTTCTAAATTCAAAAGATGTTGCAAAAAAATTTACTTGGTTGATTGGGCACCAAGATAACTCTAAACTCTCTAACAAAGTAAGACAACTGAAAGAGGGAGGTGAACATTCAATCTTTGGAGAATCATTAACTGCAAGATTAATCAAGGGAAGTTGGTAAAGCGTCCAAGTTAAGACAATTTTTAATTAAAAGATCAATTGAGGAAAAGTTTCCAGAATATGTTGGTAAAAGTTTTAAATTTGGAGAATTACTAATTGCAAAATTAGTCATCTAAGATAAATTTCCAAAAGATTTGGGTAGGTTTTAGGATGAGACCTTTAGTTAAAAATAAATGTTTAAGATTTAAGAGGCGTAAAAATAAAAAATAAAGATTTAAGCAAAAATATTTATAACTAATATTAAAAATTTGGAAAAGAAAAATATGTTAAAGAAATGTTTCTAATTTTCTCTGACATAAATGTATTTAAATTTGAAATCTAAGAATATTAATGATGTTTCTAAATTTTTTTTTTTAATGTTTTAATAATTAAATATTTTATGTAAAAAACTAGAAATGTTATTAATGATGTTTCCAAATTAAAAATTAGATATCTTATGTACAAAAATTAGAAATGCTTTTGATTTTTTTCTTACTTAAGTGTGCTTAAATTTGAAGTCTAAGAATATTATGATGTTTCTAAATTAAAAATTTAAGAGCTAAAAGTTAGATATCTTATGAAGATAAATTAGAAACATTTTTAATTTTCTCTTACTCAAATGTGTTTAAATTTGAAGTCTAAGAATATTAATGATGTTTCTAAATTAAAAATTTAAGATTTAAAAATTAGATATCTTAGGGAGAAAATTTTGAAATGTTTCTAATGTTGTCTTATTTAAATATGTTTGAATTTGAAGTCTAAAAATATTAAGGATATTTTTTAATTAAAAATTAGATATCTACATTGGTTTAAATATTGTCTATGCAATAAATTTTTTTAAAAATTTAATACTTTCCTATATAAAGATATATATAAAACTAAATATATTTAGTAGATAGAAATATGTCATATTTAAATATTATTTTTTTGTTTTTGTAAAACTAGTGATTTTTTTGAGATGTAACAAAAAGATATTGAGTTGATGACAAAATAAGATTAAAAAAAAAAAAAAATACTTATAACAATCTATAGAGTCATTCTCAAATATTATGTATTATACTACAAAATCACTAACACCTATTTTAATACAAGATTTGCATGAACAAGAAACCAAATATGGAGATCTTCCATCATCAAGCCAAATATTATGGTGCTAAATTTTAACTTCAAATTTTATTTTTTAGCTACTTGCGATGCAATTATATATTCTATATATCCTTAGCAATTAGAGGTTGTGTGTCCTTATTAAACTTTGTTTTGTTTATTTGGCAATTGTATATGATTAATTTGAGACCTTACTATAAAGTCTTTCATACTTTAGATGTATTTTATTTATATAGTTTAGTTTAGGTAGTTTCTTAGATAATGTTAAATAAATATTTATTTTATTAGAACTAGGAAAAATAGATGAGAATATTTAATGAAGCATGAGGTATTTTGCAAATTTCTTATGCACATTTTATGTTCTTTATAATTTGGTTTGGTGCTTTTTTTTTGTAGTGTTCTAAGTGGAAATTTGTCTACTCACTTTGAGGTTAACACATGCTATCGCCAATATGCTTTATATCCTCGACTCCTTGTAAATAATTAACATAAGATCTTTATCATAAAAAAGATACCTAGTGTATTCCATTGTAATCACTTTTGTAGCCTCTTTGTCTCCAAAATTGATGCCTTTAACTATTGAAATAAGTTATAAGTGTTCACTCCATTTTTGCAAGTTTTCATATGTGGACTATGACCAATATATTGATTTTGACTTTGGCCACTGAAGTTGAGTAGCTTATTAATTGAAAAATATTAGCGAGTTGAGAAATTCTAGACTTAATTTTTGCCTTTTTTACACAAATAAAGGTATCTCTTTTTGTGTTCCACAACTTTATTATAATACAGGGAACAAACCACATGCAATGAATTTGACACTAAAAACATTCTCTTGATCTTTATATTATATATTTAATAACATCACTTTCTTTAAAGGGTACTAGCTCAATGGAAGAGCACCGACTTTGCAAGTAGGAGGATGGTGGTTCGATTCCATCATTCTCTAATATGATTAAATTAGTGATTAAATAAACTACCAAATATACTACCAAATAAGCTACCGAATCAACTACTAAATCAACTATCAAATCAACTATCAAATCAACTACCAAATATACCACTAAATATACAACCAAAATTACCAAATAAACTACCAAATAAATGATCAAATCAATGATTAAAATAGTTTAGTCATAAATTTAGTTTCCATATTAATGACCAGCAATAAACTACCAATGGTCATGTGATCAAAATTGGTCATATATCTACAATTTTTAATAGTTTATTTCGTCATATATTGTTGTTTTTGTACTAGTGGCTTCAGATTTGATAAAGGTGGAGAATTCATTTCTAATGAATCAATATATTTTGCAATGACAAATTAATTAAATGACATATGTTAGCACCTGGGACCCCTCCTCGAAATGGAATAACTAAAAGGAGAAATAGATCAATCATGGATTGTGCTAGAACACTGATGATGGAGAAAAATGTACCACAAAAATATTGGAGAGAAGTTGTAAGTACAACTGCCTATACTTTGAACATAGTGCAAGTCAAAAAAGGTACAAATGTTACACCTTTTGAATTATGGTATGGATATGCACCTAATGTGAAGTATTTTAATTATTTTGGAATCAAATTCTATATACTTAAGGATAACAGAAATGGAAAACTTGATGTTGCAAGTGATGAAGACATATTTCTAGGTTATTCCACTAAAAGTAAAGCTTATAAGTGTTTGAACTCTATCACTAACAAAAGTTGTGGAGAGTGCAAATGTGAAAGTTGATGAATATGCATAAAATAATGAAGTGGAATAAGACAAAACCTAAAGACTACAATACATTCATATATGTGAATGAAGAAACTTCTTGCACCCCACCTCAACAAGAGATCAAAGCTGCAAATTCACAACAAAATGAGAATGTCGAATTGAAATAGCAAGCTACCAAGCAACAGATTATGGGTGTTGAAAAACAACATGTTGAGGTACATGTAGAAGGAGCCAAACATCAGGAAGACAATGCCAAGCATTGAGAACATGAACTAGAGAGAGAAAATGAGCTTGAAATAATTTTTCAAGATGAACCTATAGAAGAAGAGAGAAGGAAAGAACCTGTACTAGAAAAATATATGAGGAGACATCATGTACCTAAGAAAATAATTGGAGATAAAGAATATGGTGTTATGACAAGGAAACAACTTAGAAGTGACACATGTTTACTTTGTAAGTTTGAGCTCAAATCAGTACAAGATACTTTGGAGAATGAGGATTGTATACAAGAAATGAATGAAGAAATTGAGAAAATTGGAAAGAACAAAATATGGACACTGGTACCTAGACCTAAAGACAAAAATATTATTGGAACAAAGTGGGTATTTAGGAACAAACTAAAGAAAAAATGTGAAGTCACAAGGAACAAGGCTAGACTGGTATACAAAGGATATGCATAAGAAGAAGGAGTTGACTATGGGGAGACATTTTCCCCTGTTGGAAGATTAGAAGGAGTTAGAACACTACTTTCATATTCTGCTTATAAAGGATTTAAGGTATATCAGATGGATGTCCAATTCACATTTTTTAATGGAATACTTGAAGAAGAAGTGTACATAGAACAATTAGAAGGTTTTGTTGACCCCAACAAGAAGAATATGATATGCAAGCTACACAAGGCACTATATGGTTTGAAAAAAACCCTAGAGAATGGTATGAAAGACTGCATAATTATTTGGTGAAGATTATATTTGCAAAAACAAATGACAACAACAATCTACATGTGAAGATTGATAAGAACAATGAGGTATTACTATATGAAATCTTTGTTGATGATATCATATTTGAAGGAAAGGAAACATTATGCAAATCATTTGCTGGAGAAATGAAGAAGCAATTTGAAATGTCTATGTTGGTGAGATCAAATTCTTTATTGGTTTACACGTATATCAAATGAAGCAAGGAATCTTGATTACTCAATCCAAATATATTAAGGAGATACGGAAAACATTTGGAATGGAAGATTCAAGACTAGTTAGTACACCTATGGTCATAGGACATATGTTATCTAAGAATGATGATTCTACTGATGTGAACTAGACATTGTATAGATCAATGATTGGAAAACTACAAGATGTTTTTCACATTAAACCTGATATTGCATTACCAGTTGGGATAGTTGCAAGATTTTTTGCAAGTCTTAAAGAGAATCACATGATGACAATGAAAGGGATACTGAGATATATGAAAGGAACATAACACTATGGATTGTATTACAAGAAGAATGATACATTTGAATTGAAGGTGTTCACTGATTAAGATTGGACAAGAAATATTGATGACATAAAAAGTACAAGTGGAGGAGCATTTTTTCTAGAAAAATAAGTAGTTTCATGGACAAGCAAGAAGTAGAACTGCATTTCTCAATCAATAGTTGAAGTTGAGTATGTGGCCCAACAATAGTGAAGTGTTCAAAAATAATATGAATCAAGCAATTGTTGAAAGGTATGAAGCAAGATATTACTGATCTAGTTGTTATCTATTGTGATAACACTAGTGCTATTAACATACCAAAGAATCTTGTAATGCACACAAAGACTAAGCATATTGCTATCAAGTATCATTACTTAAGAGAGCTAGTTCAAGAAAAAGAAGTGAGATTGGAGTATGTGAATACTAAAGAGAAAATAGTTGATATTTTTACTAAAGCTTTACCTAAGGATGCTCTTAAATATCTAAGAGGTAAATTAGGGGTGATTCCTCTAGACAAGGCTACTTAAGTTGAAATGGTGCTTTGCATCAAATATGTTGATCGAAATATCTTACAAATTGATGCAAATAGTTCTACTTTGGGAGTTACCTAAGGTAGTAATGAAGGAAGAAGAACGTAATGTTGTATCAGTCATATATAGACGATAAAGTAAGATTCAAAACTAACATGAAGATATCTACATGCATAAGAAGCATAAGTAAAACAAATTGTCTTTGGTATTGTTGTCAAAGAGGGAGATAAGAAGATGAAAGGTAGTTACCTATGCAAAAAGAGGGAGAGGTTACCATGAGAAAGAAGGAGAAAATGTAATCAAAAAGAGAAAGAGAAAGGAGTTCATAGAATAGAGGTATTGCCAGCAATACAAAGCAATCTGATTAATTTCATGATATGATATGATAGAGGGAGACGATGTGTTGCAAATTAGAGTTTCATGAATGAGAATAAAAATGAAACTAAGGATACTAATGAAGATTTGATAGTGTACATAGAGGAAGTTTGGTCAATTCAATACATATTTTGGATTGTATGGTAACTAGAGGTGTTGTCATCAATGCCAAAGAGGGAGATTGTTGGAAACTACAAATTGAAGCAATTATTATGTTGTCATTGATGTCAAACCTTATTGGTGAGACAATTTGCTATCTAATTTGAGTGTCATTTCTAGATGATTGATGAAGAGGATTTGAGAAGTTGGTCATAACAAAAGCACATAGAGGAAAGGTTGAGTTATGAGAAGAAAACTAAAATGGACACTTGATTAGTTAGACTATGACAATATAAAGTGATTTTTTAATCATATTAATAGGGAGGAAGATAGTTGTACTGAAGATTTGAAGAAGTGATCAAAGATAGACTAAATGCACAAGCTTGATCGAGTAACATAGCAAAAGATTAAGGAACTTGAAATACATGTCGAGTGATGCTAGTGTCAGCTGAGTGCTAGTACGTGCCAAGTAGAAATAGTGTTAATCGAGCATTAGTACTAACCGAGTGACAATATATGTAACAAATAAGAAAGTTGGTAGTAATCGAGTAACTTAGTGATGACTGAGTGTCATAACATAGTGTTGGTCAAGGAAGAACATTTTAATAGTTTATGAGAAATCATAATTTCCAACCGATAGAGTTTATTTCTTGGGATATGTAAAGCATGTTGAAGTTAAGAATGGATGACTTTTAACATTTAAAAGGGAAACTATGTTTGTGTGTTTCTATGCAAGGATTCAAGAAAAAGTTTGGAGAAGTTTCTAGAAAAGAAGAAGATGAACAAGGTGGTGGATGGATTCATTGCATGTGTTGAATTTGATCATAAACCCTAAGATCTATGGTGGCATTTAAGTGACAAAAGATTGAAATTACCTATTTAAGAAGGTATAAGGTCTAACCTAACTAGGTTAGAACATTTTGTTGATGTTTTTTATTGATGAACTTAAACAAAAGGTTGAGAAGAGTTGAGAGGAGGTGAAGAGTGATTGCTTGAAGGATTGCCAAGTGAATTAGAGACTAAGATGACAATGAAGGTCACTTAGAGAATCAACATTTGAGCTAAACTAAGATCTATATTTGCAAAAGTGAGTTGTACTTAATAGATCAAAACCTATTGTTACTTTCTAACCATTATATTAGTTTGAAATCCTTTAATCAAGGTTGACCTAATAGTCATATGCAAATCCTTTAATCAAGGTGACATTCTAATGGAATGCTCTTAAGTCCTCTAATAAGGCCACTCCTAACATGATGATTAAATCCTCTAACAAGGTCACATTTAACAATGTGTTTTGTAACCTTTAATAAGGTTGGCTCCTAATAGAGCTCACTCCAAAAGAGTGAAAAGAATGGTGACATGTTATTGGTGTTTTTTTCTCAAATTGGGTTTCAGCGTTAAATCCTAGCATCAAACTTGTGTGGATGTTATTTGTGATGATTTACTATTAATGTTTACATTATGCAAGCCTATTATATTTAGGACAATGGACTGCTAGTTGATGTTCACTACTACATTTGATCTTATTTTTTGACCAAAAATTTTGACCATCAATTAAAAAGGTTTCCGTTGGTCGGACTGGAGAAGGGAAAAATCCTCTTTAAAAATCTAAGCCCATGTTGGTCAAAATTTTGACCAACACGGGCTTAACTTCAACATGAAAAAACATTTTTCATTTCATTGATGTTTGAGAGCATGCGAAGGAGCATTTCATTGATGTCTGAGAGCGCGCTAAGGAGCTAGAGCTGTGCAAGGGTTTTCTTCTGCATTGTGGCAAGAAAAGATATGAAGTGGCAGTCCATCTTTTCATATCCTAAATCCCATCCAACAGTTTAAGAAAGAGTTTCCCCTGGCTCTCATTCCTCCTTTCCTACTCAACAAACTGTTTCAATCCCCAGCTGGTGCTCGCTGTCGATGAGAAGATCGATCAGGGAAGGAGGGAGACAATGATATGATTGGCAGGTAACAAGATTTCTTGTCCCTGGCTTGACACTGAAGCTGATTGAAATTTTCTTTCCCTCTCTCCTCACACTAATTTTGGGAGGTTCCTTTACTTGGATTGCATGGGTGGTGTTTGATAGTGACAAGTTAAAGGAGTGGGGAAAAGCTAATTTCTATAATGAAGTTTTGGATGTCTCATACAATACTTGAGGGTTTTCATCTTCTATTGTGTATTCATTTTTTGTGTAAGTTCTTTATGAGCCATTATAATACATTTTTCTACCTTAATTTTAGGATTGGGAATTCTAGATTCATTAACTAAAATCATCTTCTAGTATTGTAAGTAGTTCTTATCTACACCATTGCTCACAAGTTTTGGTAAGTGAGGAATTTTCACACCTCTAAACTATCTATGAGGTCTTAGGATTCATAAATAGCCCATATGTGTAAGCATTTGACTATACCAAATCTACTTTACTATTTGAGGCTGAGTATCATCTTTTGGCAATAACCTATCTCTACCTACAACAAAACTAGCTTTATAGGGATTCATATCAGGCCCACCTTTAATCCTTTTTTCAAGGTTAAATTTTTACAACCCCTCACACCTTGTCCAAGAACTGGTTGCATTATCACTTGTAGATAGAAGCATTTGTAGTAAAGTAGAGGAGCCTTTGGGCCCAACTCCTTCCTTATTTCTTTTGTTGTTCCTAGGTGTTTAAATTAGAGAATTCCTAGACACTTCCAAGATACTTTAGGAACTCTAGAGAATTCTAAGAGATGTCAAGAATCCTTCTATTTTGGGGATGGTTGCACATTCCTAGCTCTGTTTACATATGGCTTGAATCACCCTAACAAAAACCAAGCCCTCTTTAAGAATGATTAGATGCCATAATAAATTCACCATCACTATTTGGGGATAAATAGAAGTTCCTAAAATATAATGACGAATGCTATACCATGAGATATCTAAAGAAATATTTAATAAACTAGGGTCAACTCAGGTGCCTAAGAATCTTAGAATGGGAATGAAAAATGGGGATGTGCCACAACAATACCAAGATTATATATAGCTTGGATTTTTTTCTTAGATTTCAGAGACAAAAGTGGGGCATTTTATACCCAATTCATTTGGAAAGTTAAATGATGCACTAAGTGATTACACAAATTCAACCCATCCTTAATCATTTCCATAACAATGCCTTACCTCGACTTGCCAAGTGTTTGGCCACTCTAGATGTACCAAAAAAGGCTTAACTATTTGGGAGTTCAGGCCTCCATTATTATCTTAAGCCATATGTTATAAAGAAAACTGACTATAACTTTATATGGTGCATCAATTGACAAATATTATATGCTACTAAAACTCAAATTCGTTTGGAATTCTTAGAGGCCTTTCATGTGCCTTCTCTTTTTGTTGGGCTCTATTAGGGATAACATAAAAAAATTAGCCATAATTTTGCACTAATTGACATAGTCTTTCATCATCTAATCTATAATTTGTTCACCCTCGAGTGAAATTCCAATAATAAATCTTGATTTTTGTGTAACCTTATGATTCTGGACTATGGGAATATTGCCATTCACACTTCTATACTCCAATGCCAAGGAAAAGATAGAGAATCTTAACATTCACATTCAAGGTTTGCATTATTTTCCACATTTGTGCACTCTTTTATACACAAACAACAATCAAAATGTAAATATTTTGTGATGTAGACTAAGGGAAATACAATGAGTAGCTAGGCAATATTGTAGGTTAGTTGTGCATGTCAAAAGTGCTCTCCGCATTAGAGTTCCAAACTTTCAAAATATTTCCAAACAAAAATCAAATATCTAACTTGTGGCCACAAACTAGAATTTCATACCATTGAGTAATTTTTTGCAGCTGATGCAATTTTACATGCACAAGAAAAAATTGGAATAGAGTCTTCCATCACTTTATGGGCTACTTCACCAACACCAATTGTTATTGCTAGCAGACCTGAAAGAATTTATTAAATTCTTTCATCTCCCAAATTAGAAAATCTTGTGGAATAGCAATAGAGCTACTATGTAAAAAATTTCTAACTATTATTTACCTGCAATGTGTGCAACAAGAGCCACCTCAGAAGAAGACCCTCTTTTTATCAATTTCATAAACATATCGAGCAAAGTTTCATTTCTGCAAGAAAGCTGATGGTTTAGGCAAGTATCCAATTTACATAACAATTGTCCATAATTTTAAATGTGTAGTATTTTTAAGTCCATTGTAAATGCTTACAATGTTTTTGAAAATCACTTATTTGTAATGATGTAGTACTATAATTTTGAGTATTTGCTCATTTTAACATTTTTGGTCTATTTTGTCCAATTCTGATTGTTTTAGACCCTTGTATGTCATGGAAAATAATAATTTTGGCAATGTTCATAAGTATATCAATGGGCATAAAACATAGAAGTAGGAATATTATCCAAATAAAGACAAACATAAGAATTAAACATATGCCATATTTGACAAAGATGATATTCTTACTTGCTTTCTACAAATTCATATTGAAAATCATTCATGAAAGCATTGATAAAACCTTTCAGACCATTTTATCTAGTTGATATTAAAAGGAGAGAAAGCTATTTGTATTAGATATCCATATCACAAAACTACCATATTTTTCTCAGTGTATATAGTCCCTTTTGGATAGTTCTGCCTCATTTTGAGGCAACTATACTCAAATGTTGATTTGTTTCTTGGATCAATTTTGTGACAAATTTTAGCATCAATGTTTTGGATCATCCTACGTGATCTATCAACATTACTCTCCCATATCCTGATGATGGACCATGTAGTATGATCCAAAACGTTGATGCTAAAAACTGTCACACAATTTATCCTAGAAACAAATCAACATTTAACATGGATTGTGAAGATCTAGTAGACTTACCTGTATTTAAGTCATGTCAATTATTCATGACACATTCTTGGACATTTATTATCATGGAATCTACTTCTACATAAATAAGATAGGAAAACATGGCTTCATGCTAAGTAGATCTTCATGCTAAATCTTATAGTTTAAATCTCATTGTGATGATAAAATAGAAAATGTTAGTGTACTTCAATCATGAACTTTACATTGGTTAGCATGGAGAATAAATAGAAAGCAAGAACAAATTAGTAATATATGCATACTTTTGATTTGTATATTTAGCAAATAAGAAAAGAACATAGATTAAATATGAGGGTTCCAAGCAGGTTGGTTAATACCAGTCTCTTTCTAATTTATTCCTCTGATACAAAACTTTAGGAATACTCAAAAAATTGTTCCTTCCTAGTATCCAATTAAACATCTTCACATTAGTTCAAAAAACCTAGATCTGAAACTGAATACATGCATGCTGAAGAAGTTATAAAAAAAATCAGATAGAACTCAACATATCTTAGGAAATTAAAATATACATCAATCTGGTATATTTGAAATAGGATTGAAGCATTTCACAAACCTTTGTAACTGCTCCTCTAAAACCTCGCACTTATTAATGGCATCTTTGCATTGCATGCGCTCCTCCTGAAGCTCTAGCTCCAAAGCATCCACTTTTTCAGAAAACCCTTTCATCTCAATTTCTATTGCCTTGAATTGAGATTTAATATCTGATTTATGTGAAATCATGGCTGCTAGTTCATTCTCTAATAACTGCTTTGATTCCTTAGCAAATTCAAGCTGCATTTGTAAGTTTGCCAGCATTTGTTTCGATTTAGTAAGTTGACTTTCTGTGTGTTCAAGTTTCTCTTTAGTTGCAGCTAGGCCTACCTTTTAGATTAGCATTGTCACTCTTCAAATGCGTAAGTTGTTCCTCCAACTCTATAACTTGATGTTGGGTGTGATCAAGCTTCTCTTTTGTTATAGTGAACACTAGTACATTTGAGGTCATTTTTCGACCAAAAATTTCGACCATCATTTAATAAGGTTTTGATTGGTTGGATTGTAGAAGGAAAAATTTCAATTTTGAAAAATCTAAGCCTGTGTTGGTTGAAATGTTGACCAACACGGGCTTAACTTTAACATGCAAAATTGTTTTCAATTTCATTGGCATTGAGCGCGCGAAGTAGTTAGAGCTACAAAACCTTGGGTTGACCCATGCCAGTGCTGCTTGCTTTCTCGCCGCTGGTTCCTCATCTGGAACACTAGACTCCATCTCTCGTATTCGGCTCTGAATCTAGCACTTTCTGCACTTAAACTGGTATTTACCTCATACATTTTTTATGTTTTCATACGTTTGGTTGATTATTTAGTTTCTTCCAGTGGTTTGAGTTGTCTCACGCTTAGGCACTTACACTAAATATGGAATGCTCTTCTTTGATGAGGTTTATTGAAAGCCTAAAGCCTTCCACTGGTAATGCCATTGGTGTAATGTCATTAGATTGAATTATGTTGCACATTTTACTGTCACAAAATGCCATTTGTGTTCCCTACTCTTGTCAATCTCGCACCATACTGCCCATTTATAGAGGGCCAGTTGAAGGAGATGCTTCACATTTTTCTTTCAACACACGAACCCCCTGAAGATTGCTTCGCAGATGTCCAATGCTTCCAGAACTGCATTGAACAGAACACCTTTTTTACAAGGCGAAAATGTCCTCCCATTTCCTCACTCACAAGCAATTTGACTTTGGTGTGTATCCTAGTCATAGGTTGTTGAGTGTTATACCTTGCCAAAATTTGGTCTTGTTTTTGGGCTTCTTCCTCTTGGATCTAAGACACCTTTGGGGCATATCTTTGAAAGGGTTTTTGAAAGGTTAGCGATTTTTGTGTCAGAAATGTGTAGAAGGAAGTTCCCTTGGAGCTTATCTTTTGATGCCCTAATTTGGCCTTTCATGATCCTTGCCTTGGTGTTTGAAGTACTCCCCCCCCTAAGTGCATTGTCCAAAATTGTAGTTGAAAAGAGGGTTTCCCTTGAAACCCTCTTTAACATTGGCCCAATAACAGGTCACACATCAGAAGTACCCTTGTTAGTTTTGGTTTGACACCCTTTATTCAAAACTAGACATTAGATCATTAGGTTCTAGGATCTTATTCTACCACTTACTCTTTTTCTCATAGTTGATATTAAAGAAATGATTTTTGAATACCCAAGCCCTTGTTATAATGTCCAAGTGATTATCTTTTGGGGGAATATTTTCCTCTTTAATCCTACTCCAACATCAATTACCTCAGAACATATTATGGATTTCAATATCAAAGCTTCAAGTTTCCTTAATCCTCGTTAAGTAACTTGTGAATGAGTGATTAGAAACCTCGAGGGTTGGACACAAGTAATAATTCAATTTGGGCTTTACTGAGATTGTGTTGGCTTTGTATACTAATAAAATATTATCTTGTAGGAAAAGATAGAGTCGAGAGCATAGCTTCCTCATCATCCACACCAGCAAAAACCCGACACAAGTATCATCAAACCCATGGGAAAGAAGAGAAAAGTTGATCAAAGAGTTTGAAAAGGTAGTGCTAAAAATGAAATATATGAAGGATAATGTGCTCTAAGTGTTGAAGATAGAGAACTTGGTTTGGTTTCTAATGGACATAGATATCAAAGAATACAACTTAAGAGGAAATCAAGGAAGATGTACACAAAGGAAATGTTTCTCAATAGGAATACTATACTAACCTTCTTAGTCTAGGATAGTTTAGAAATGCTTCTTTCCTACATCCATTCACTGTCCAAAAATCAACAACACCTTGGACAGTAATTACTCACCAGCTACATGATTTTGTTCCCTACCAGACAATACTATCATTGTTGCCTTTGATTCTATCAACACAACCATAGTCTTTCGAACTCCTAGAAGAAAGTACATGAATTTGAACAATAAGGTCTTTACCCTTAGGGAGTATCAATCCATGGAGCATGAATGCAAGCAATAAGTGAACACATAGTGGATAATTCTCCTCACCCACTATCTCTAGGAAAAAAGTCATATTACCCATCCAAGGGATCATCATTATTTTATGTCGCATATTTATGGAATTAAATGTGAAAGAATATTCCCCAAGGATGTATTATCTAATCTCAACATTATTGAATCTACTACCTTTTTTGACTAGGCACAAATGATCTTTGAAAATATTGGTTGACAACTAAAAGAGTTGTAGCCGACTCACAATTTTTATATGACATCTTAAGTAGTTCGGATGATAGATTTGTGTTGACAATATGAAGCGTTGGAGACTAAAGACCACATGGGGGCTCCATTTTGAAATACAACTTTGTTTGGATTTAAACAAGAAAATTGTAGCAGCATTATTATTAAGGATTTGTGTCTGCTTGAAAACTTCTTATCTAAGAAAGCCTTCTTGAGGGTTATGAGCTTGTCTATTTCTCCTTTATGTCAAAGGTTCAATGTGAGCATGTTTCTAAGAGCCTACCCAAGGTTACAAATGCAAAGTGAACTCGTTTTTGATTGCCTCTTTTATTAGAGTAGATTTACCTGTGGGGTGTAGAGCACATGGAGAGCTTGCCTGCTTATTTAGAGTTATGTTTCTCATCCTTTTCCTGAATATCATATCAAAGAAAATACAAAGAGCTTGCACAAGTTTGTATGATTCTCTTTTTAATTTTGGCAGATAGAAAACTATTATGGCTTGAGACTATGTTCAACATAATTTACAACCTCAACAAGAGTTGGAATCCCAATTTTATACATATGTAGCATTGGTTGCAGTAACAAGAATGTCACTACATCATCTGGATATATTCAACAAATCAATATGCATATCCTGCAATATTGGCTTGCCATTAGATGACATTTCATGGAGGCAATCAATAAAATAGTTCAAACGTCTTACCTATGATTCCACATTTTGCATGCATGTCTACCAGGGCAGTTGCAAGTTAAACAAATATATTCTCTCAATATATCTATTTTGTGCATATCCAACAACCATGGCTTTTGACGACCACATTATGTTCAAGCATCCTGTCAAACAATTCACATGAATTATCTATGCTTCCATTTTGCAAGCATGTCTCCCAAGGCAAATGCTACTACTTCATCTACACCATCTGACAAGATCCTTTATGATTTGATGGATGCCTATAGCTTATCCCAAAGCTCTCATTCAACAATTATGAGATGATCAATCAAGAGGAAACAATTGAGAGCTTAGAGTGACACAATTTTTAGATGATCATATGAAATGAAATGGGCGTGCGAGTAGAAAGAAACCAGAAAGATACTGTGTACAGTTGAAGGCATGAAATGGATGGTTTTGGAGCATTCAGCACAGACACTCAACATTCAGTACATATCATCATTCAAGATCAAATGGGTGTGTGGGATTATACACATAGTGAATAATAAAGGAGGGCATTGCCAAATTAGAATAGAAAACATGAATTTGTTTAGGTTGAGGACTTTCTCAAAGAAATACATCGACGACACACTGATATTGGATTCACACTTCAATAAAAAGAAAATGGGAAGTATTCTTCTAGAGCCTTTTGATTGGAACACCCCAAATGTTTATGACATTAAAGTGATCAACAAGCCAATGATTGATAATATCTTATAATGCTCAACTAGTGGCAGCACCATTCAGCACGTCAACAGATTTAAACTTTGGCAACTATTTCTAACTTCTTATTTCTCCTTATTTTAGAAAGCAGTGATCTGCACATACAGCAAGATATATAATCAACAGCTTTAGCACTGACTTGAAACAATGGTGTCCTTTGACTAAGAAACTTTTAGATTGCTCAATGGTTGCCTCCTTTCAGCACCATCCTTAACAAAGTATCCACAACTGTAAGCAATTTTAGACAAAGTGACATCCACCAATATCACCAAAACCATCGGCTCTGATACCATGCTGGAAAACAAGGCACAAAGGAGAAACTCTATAAAAGAGCCCTGAGATTGCATTACTAATTCATCCAATATATAGAAATACATAATAAATGTGAAGTGTACTGTTGGTCAAAGTTTGATGCAACATTCATGGTGGATGGTAAAGTGAATGGCTGTGTAGTTGACTAAATTGGGTGTTGAGCGACTATTTATCGACCATTTTGTCAGTATCAGATGATTAATTTACACTGTCTAACATGGAGGATATGATAGTTGGGATGACCCAAATACTCAAAAGTCTTATTGTGCTTCATAGTATTCAAGCACTAGTATTGTTTTGTTTTACCTTGTTTGCATGTCAACTTCTACTATTGAAAACTAGGAGTTGCAAGGTGGCTAGTTTTACCGTGTTGACAACATTTTCAATAGTGTGGAAGATACATGGTTCAGTATTGCAGGAAAGTTCTATATTGTTTGAATGGTGGATATGATTTAATTTCTTACCAAATCATCAAAGGTCAAAGCGTAAAGTTTATATAGAGGTAGAGGAGTCACGACATTGCCAGAAGAGACACCGGTCAAAGAGTTAAGAAATTTAGGTAATTATTGTTTATTAGTTCCTGAGAGCTATTGCCAAGGCTATATGGTTAAGCATTTATTAATCTTTTTCCTTTTAGCCAATAGAATTATTCTTTTTTCATGGATAAATTTTGTTTGTTGTGTTCATTATGGAAAACTTGCATATTTCTTACCTCAACCATGGACAAATTTATTTTTTCCCTCTTTGATTAGTGTTGCAGAGGGTTGGCAGATGTGTTTTCAAAATACCAATGCAAGAGAAGGTATGTTTCTCGAGGGGCTACCCTTAAACATCACACACTAAGGGAAGAATTAAGTTTGTCAAAAAAAAGTAACTTTGACTATTTAACACTTTTGGTCTACGAATTAAGCTGAGTATGTGATGTTTAAGTTATTCCTTCTTAAAATAATTGTCAGTATTTAGCAGGAGTTGTGGTGCAAAATGGGAATTTTTTTAAAAAGTAAAGTAGATGGTAGTCTACAAGCTGGACAAGGCTATATTGAGCTGATCTCTACATTCTCTGATTTAGAATATTTAAAGATAGGTGTTTTTCTGGTGAAGAGCATGTGGGAGTGTATAACAGAAACAATTGTCCATAGTAGTATGAGGTGTATAAGAAATTTAAGAAATTTAGGTCTCAACTGTTGTAGATTGAGCATTTGGAGCTGAGATTTTTTGACTATTGTGAGACAAGGAACTAGATAAAACTATACGAATTTTGTGCAAGGATTTTCCTGAATGTCTTCATATTATTCTTCATTTTCAAGTCTACCTCGTAGCAGTAAATAGTGGCTTAGCTTTCAAAAAGTTTGGCTTGGAAGGGGGATTGTGAATTGCAAGTCTCTAAAATTTTGCAAGAAACTCATATTTAGCACAACCTTATTCTAAGAGACCAAAAAATTTTGATGCTTTCTGAGAGACTGTTAAAATTCATTGTCGATACATCCACATTTGGATGAAAATCTATGAGGGCAAGCACAACCACAGTTATTGGAAAAAAGAAATTCTATTAGTTACTTTGGTCTATGTCCATACCTTCTATCTACACACCTCTATATCCATATTAGAGGTCTTTAGATTGGTTGTGTCAGTATCTAACATTGTACCCGTAGGACTGTATCCATGTCAATGCAAAATTGGTGTTTTCTCTTTCCTTTCATTAGTGTTTTCTTTTATAGATGAAATTATACTATATAAATAATATTAATTACTAATAGATCTTTATTCTTGAACTAGATTTCTTTAGGGTAACTCTTCAGTTAAACAAAATTACAGTAATGACAATGCTTAGAATTAACACTATAGATAATATAGTAGATTATAATTTATTGGTCTTGGAGGGATTTCATTTGCTTCTACTAAATATATAATGGAATGATTGCATTGATGAAAATCATTTTGAGTAGATTCATATTGGCTGTTATGATTCTGTAATTTTGATAGTTTATGCAAAAGAAATTAGTTTATTGAATTAAATTTAAGATTTTTAGTTTTTTAAATTAAAAAAATTGTGTTATTTTTAATTTGCAGTTGAAACATTGGGATTTACATTTTTCCCACTTGCCTATCTCATTCCTCGAGCCTCTGTTAAAAAATAATCAATGGCATGAACTTTTCTTTAGGAGATTCTGGCATATATGATTACTATTGCAATCGTGTACTTTAATGTGGCTCATACTGTTTATAGGCAGAACAATTTTAATGCCTTTTTGGTAATTCTATTTGTTGTTTTGCAGAATTCTATATCCTTAACACAATAGTTGTAGTTTTTCAATCAATCTCAATCCAAACTAACATGCATAGTAGTTTTTCCATCAATAACAATCCAAACTAGCAAGCATAGTGGGATAGAAAAATGCTTCATCTACTGTGTCCTAGGCTTTGCAAATCCTCAATTCTAGTGCCATTGATTTCGAAAAAAACTATTACATTAGTTCTTTTCTCCTCAAGAATTTCATTGTTTCATAGTACATAGCCAGTCTTATACTACCAATGGTCTCAAGACCTATTCAGGTAAGTCTTCTTTCTTCTTCCAAATTTCCATTTTCTCTTTAGGCTTTATCTTTTTAGTCCAGTAAATGACCCCATTCTAAGGTTTGTCCATATGTCTATAAGCATATTACATTTTGCAGAGGCCATAATATGTTACAATTGGCACTGTAGATGGCAGACAAAGCTATCACAGATACCGATGCAAGAATGTACATAAAAACTTAGTTTATGTTAGTAAATTGTGCATCAATTAAATAATAGACTTTTGAGCACCAAATGATATATTTTAATAGTCCACATGCCTTGCTATGTTTTCAAAATTTACATGCCTTGAAGATGTGGCCAATGCTTAGAAAACAGGGAGTTTAGTGATCTCTTCACGTCTCTTGCAGTTGTTTTCATATCCTGTGTTCTCATGGCTCCATCAAAAAAGGATAATAAATATTTGCATTGTGTAAATGCCATGAGAGGAGCAGAAAAAAACCGTCTTTCATGCATAGGATTTTTCATAATTTCTGTGGTTGTCAATTTTGAGTTTTTTGTATTTATGGGTTATCTCTTCACATTTTTTTTTTAATTAGTCAAAAGAATATTTAAATCCATTATTGATTGTAGGGGATGAATTGAATAAGGTGAACAAAGTGATCACTTATTTGGGCCTGGTAATTGTCCACCTCTACTGCCCATCTTGTTCTGATTTTCTTCTAACATACTATGCACACATCAAACATTGTTCATTTTTTCATATATTTTCTACATTAGTCTACACATAACAGCTTTGGTTTTTTTTGTCTCGAGATAGATTCCTGTCAAAGAGTTTTCTTGTTTTCCACACACTCAATTTTCTTGTTCATTGTGGTGTTAACAAAAATAGCGAGAAGCAGTTACAAGGGTTTGTTCAGAATTTATTCTGATGGGAAGTGTAATGGGTTGATTGTATTTTTGTCCACATGATCATTACATCCTGATCTACTCTATTCATTGGCATTTTCTTTTCCAGTCTTCTTCATCACATTAAATCTTTAGTTATATTTGTTTTCAAGTGAGATTCTATACTCATTTATTATTCTCTTTCAATTCCTAACCTTATCCCATTTTTAGTCACTTTCAATTCTAAATAGGTTCAATAAGCCTCCTAAAGTGGTTATGGGCTGTTAAAACTTCTAAATAGACCATCCTTTGTTTTGGCATTATTTTATCTCTTTTCTGGTGTCGATTCATTTAGTTTTAGTGAAAATGGTTTGAGCCAATAGTGATAATGATTTGATCCAAGAGCAGATTCTCCGTGTTTTTCTTTTGTAAAAATAAATACAGTGCAATATAATCTAAAGTCATTATGCCCTAAATATTACAGAGCGCTGAAGCATTTGCACGAGCACTGCAATCCATCTAACATTCGCTGTGATTTGAAATCATCAAATGTTCTCCTTGATGCAAACTACAATGCCAAAGTAAGTAAATTTGATTGTAAGGGAATGCTCATCATGGCAGAGTCCAAACTAAAAAACCTTGTACTTGATTATTGAATATGTTAAAGAAGAAACAAATGCCAGTTAATTTATAGACTAGAACTGACCTGAATTGCTTGATGTATTTTTTAAATGTTGAGATGCATATACTAATGAATTTGTTGTTGCTACAGGCCAAGCCACAGCTGACAGATAGGTCAAAGCTTCCAACTATTGTGGATCCTGTGATTAAAGAGTTGTTGAACTTGAAACATCTTCAGCAAGTAAGTTGCATGCAAAATATTTATTTTGAAGGGAATTGACATTATTTTTAAAAATACATTCAGTTTATACAATTTTACTCATGTTTTGGTGGATAAAAACTTAACGTTCTTCCACATTTCTTGCCCATTTTATTGCATATCTGAAATAAGACAATCTTGCCATTTTCCAATAGCTAAATGTCTTTAACTGTGATTGGAATTTGGCATAAAATGTATTTTTAAGGTTAGATTGTCAGCTAGTTCTAGTTGATCACCATTTGAAAATTAGAGGTGCTAATCCTTTCATTGAAGAGAAAATTTATAGTGCACTACATATCATCACACTTACCCAAAAAAGTTGAGCCAAACTTTGAAAGTCCCATTGAATCTATAGAAGGAAGAGAATAAATTGATTATCTAGATTGAAAGTCATTGTCCACTTCATAATCTTAGCAAGAAAAACATCATAAGCGCTTGTGAACCAAGTATTTATGATGAAGCAAGAAGGAAAGAAAAATGAAAAAATGTGTTGAGTCGAGAGATAGACATGGGAAAGAAAGCCATTGATTATAAAAAGTATTAAGATCAAGTTTTAAAATAATGTTTTAATTGACAAGCACAAAGCAAGATTAGTAGCTAAAGAGCAACAAATTGAAGATTGAGGAATCTTTGCTCTAGTTGCAAAGATAATTATGATTAGAATGTTGACAGCGCTTGTTTCCAATCATAGTTGGAATATCCACCAAATATATATGAAGTACATTCCTAAATGAAGATCTGAAAACCCAATTTTGTTAGAAAAGAAAAGGAACACATGGTATGTCACTTGAAAAGACACTATATGATTTGAAACAAACTCCACGACATTAGTATTCAAAACCAAATAAGTACTTTCCCCAAAGGAAATTGATTTTTTTAAGACCCAATTTATACATCAAGAAGTCTAATTGCATGTTATTGTTCCTTCAAAATTTTGGTCGTAGGGTATTGGTTTATTAACCATTGTACTTACTTTTAAACTAATAAAATCTGCTATTTTTGGGCCTTTTTGACTATTTTCTTGTACAGTACAGACTCTTGAAGGTTGTACGGTGGTTGTTTTGCATTGAAAAGTTGGAGGTTGAATTTTATGAAGTTTTGGCATTGGTTTCAAGGAGAGATCTGATTTCATTTGCAAGTTATATATTTTTCTTCCTTGCTGCCTATGAAACCCTCAAAACAAGGGTTTTGGCCAAAGGAATGGCCCTAGTTTGAATTCCCACTGTTGGAATTTTCTCCAATTTGGTATGGAGAAAACTAGGGCATTGTATTATCAATTGTCAAAAGTGTAGAGGCAAGAGATTGCAACAAGCATTTTTAAGAGCAAGCCCTAGGTCTAATAAGACCCATGTATTAGACCTTGTTTTTGCAATTTGATGAGTTAGAGTGATAAAAGGAACTTGGGACTTGGTGTGGAGGCAAGGCATCTTAAATTTGACCAGGAGGATAAGCTGAAGTTGAAGAATTGATCCATGCACCCATATTTTTAACCTTTTCATTGTAGACCAAGCCTAAAGTTGCTAATTGGGCCTGTGTGCAAGATTAAGGTTAGGGTATCCTGGAGTGGAGTTAGGTTTTGAAACTTTGGAGTCTTTTGGCACTTTGAAAAGGGTGTTTGAATTTGTCTTTTTTTTGCCTAGTCCTTTGTAAACATTTTGAGTTATTGGTGGAAAACAGTGCTAAGAAACCTAAGTGCTTGTTTGGTTGGTTGCAACAGTTTGCTTGGTAAGTGGTTGGCAGGGTTTCCAACCTTTGTTACACCTTGTTTTGGTCATATAGGAGTTGTTCCAAACTATCCTTGGTGCTTGGGAGTCCTGGAGGATCCAATTGCATTCTTGGTTGTGTGTATGGTATAAGAGTCAAGTGCTGCAATTTACCTTATGACTGCTAACAACAGGTCTGCCATATACCTAATTTGTTTTGGGTGTGTTGATGTTTTTTTGGGTTCCCTTTGATGTTAGGAAGGTTGGGGTTGCTTGATCACCTTGTGCCAAGGTTGGTGCATGATGCTTGGGTTGTATAAGTGAGAAGAAGAAGAGTTGCAACATTTCATGAAGTGACCACTAGTCTTTCCTTTGCTAAAACTATCAACTGCAACATTGCTTAGGTTCAATAGGGGAGACATTGTGGGGGGTTGTAGGGGGTTTGGAGTAGAAGGTATTCTACATGGGCTGGTGAGGGGAGGGGGATTAATAGAAAGGTTTAGGGAAGGGTCCCTCATGGGGCTTTGGTTTTCCTTATAGGAAGAGTCATCTGATTCACTCTTAACAAAATTTTTGCTTTCACTTTCCACAATGTCTCCTCTTTTTTAGCCAAGTCTTCGATATCTTTTTTACCCCTTTCCTTAGCCAACCTACTCAAGCAACATGTTTGTTTTTGTTGAGTGTCCTCATCACTATCATAGTCAAGGTCAAGGACCATTTTCTTGGCTTTTTTGTCCAGGCATGTTTCTTGGGCTTACAAGGCCTCTCTTCAATTTTTAGCACTTGAGGTATCCAGGATATAGGAGTCACTAGAAGAAATACAACTCACATTGGGAGTAGCTATAGAGTTTTAAATTTTAGACTCTAAAGGGCAACACATTGAGGGAGAAAGTTTAGGTTTTTGATCGGTGATGGAGAGAACATTGGTGGTTAGAGGGGGCAATAGGGTACAATGAAGCTCATAAAGTTTGAACATAGGATCTTGATGGAGGATAACCAATTTTTCCTTGGACCTTGGCTTCGACAACATCAGACACAATGCTCTCAAAGAATAGAGAATAAGGAACTGGTCAGGAAGGACTCGTTCAGATTTTTAGTGGGCCACGCCAGCAAAAGAGCCAAATAGCCAATGTTAATATAATATGAGCTCAGTAATTTCTTAGTTAACTCATTATGTTACTATAAATGCCTTCTTCCAGAATTATGGGTTTGTTGAGTCTACAAATAATGGAGCAGGCTCATCAAACCATTGGTACAGAGTATCTAGCACAGATGGTAAGGAGACGAACATGGAAATCATCGTTGAAGATCGATTTAACAATCTAATACAGTCATCAATTAATCTTCCAAATCAGTGTTGACATTATCATCAGCTACAACATAGTAAAACATTGTCCATTCAGTAGGAATTTAAGGCAAAATACTACAAAGATATCAATACCATACATTCTATAGGGGCCAAAGAATACAGAATGATAGTCACGGGGCATTTATTTACATCAGATATTAATATTAGAATAGAGAGTTGAGTATTATGAACTCAGAGCATTATTTATAGATAACAAACAGTTAGAAGAAGTGTCATTATATCATTCTTTAACAAAGAAAACCTATACTTGAAAAAAAGAGGTAATAATATCTACTCATAGTCAAAACACCAATTGTGGATTACCTATATTTTAGAAAAAGTGATTTAATCAAACAAGGTGATTTAAAGAGGATAAATATAAGGATATTAATTATATCGAGAGAAGCATATAGAGAATTGAATCCCAAATAGCATATAACTGGGATAGGGAACATTACAGGATTATATCTACCATATACACCTGCAAACCATATGTTGAATATAGAATTATAATGTCAAGTCAAGGAAGTGAACGTAAGGAGTTTAAGACCATATTGTATCTTACAATTGAGAAATCTGTCAATGTCATCTTGTATACTCAATATCAAGAATCAAATTTCATAGCAAGAACAGTGAAGTCTTTGAACAATAACATTGTTGGTTAATAATTAAGGTAAAAGGTTGAGCTATACAAATAATTAAAAGATATTATTTTGTAAGTGAAGTCATTGACTAGAAAGGAGTATTTTATAATGAATCTGAAGGAGTATTTTATTGCAATTCCACCTCATCCGCATAGTATAAAGATTAAAATTCAAAGGTGAAAGATTACTCACAATACAAAGCTATATATTAGTCCCACCCAAATCTATTGTAGAACACCAATAAAAAAAGGTGAGGTCACATGCATATGGTGAAACCATCATGAGTAGTACATAGAACAAGGTTATGAGTGTAAGTCCAACTCTACCAACCCATGGAAACAAATTCTAATCAACATCCATCTTGAACGAGTAATCCATGATAACATTTATATTAAAAAATATGACTCCAAGGAGGCAAGGCCCCATCATGTCAGGTTTAAGATATCCTTATCTATAAAGTTTAAATATCATAATCACCAATATTGGCAACACCCTGCTCCTACCTTATGAGGTTTTGGGTAGTCTTGGGAACAAGATTGATTGCCCTCCAACAATTCAAGCTGATAGACAATAGACCAACAACAACCATAGAATCTACCAGTGAATTCCCCTTCTTATAGGCATGTTTTACTTTCTCCGTATCAAAATTATAAAGAAGGTTAAGGATGTCATTGAGAATAGTATTCACATTTCACCCTACCCTAGAACAACCTTTAACCACATCAATAATAATTTTAGAGTCCTCCTCAATTTCCAATTTTGTGCATCCCAACTCAAGGGAAAATTTCAACCCCCACAAGAGGGCCATACCCTCCACGTTGTTGATAGTATGGTCCCTAAAAGGACCGACATAAACATCTATAAGGCAACTCCTGCCATTGTAGATTAATCCTCCCACAACCTCTTTACCACTACTCACCTCACCTTCAAAGTTAAGTTTGTCCCACAAGATGTTCATGGGATCCATTTAGTTGCCTTTCTAGTGAGGATTTTAGAATTATCATGTCTTCTAAACCCTTTATCAATTTTCCAATTCTTAGTAATGTGAAGGTTAGCAACCTCAAGGGGGTACTTGGGGGCTGGGGCTCTTCCAATGGGAAACTAAAGGGTTCTCGATTAGGAACATGGTTCCAAGGAGAAATAAAATAAGAGGAGATAGTTTAGTATACCTAAATATCCTGTTATTATGCTCCTTCTAGATGCTCCAACAGAAATTGGGGGTAGGGGGGCGTTGTTGTCAAAGAAGTTGGAGAAAAGGGTGCTAGGAGGGGAAATATTAGCCATTAGTAAATTGTTGTATTTTCTCATTGAACAACCTAGGGAGGTTGAGATTGTTGAGGATGAGTTATTAAATAAAAATGGAGCATTCACAGTGCAAAAAGAGGTGGTTGATCCTTTTCTCTTCCTTCAAACAAAGGTTGCATCTATTGGCTAGACTAAACAAACATTTGGCAAGGTTGTCTAGTGTAAGATATTTACCATGCAACACAATCCACTAGAATAAATTTGCTTTGTGGATGGGTTAGATTTCCCACACTTTTTTCCAATAGGTAGTGCCTGTAGCAACCTTAAGAAAAGAATTGTAAGTCAAATCGACAGTGAACTCATCATTATGCATGAGGGACCATAGGATTCTATTAATTGGGTTTGTGACTTAAAGCAACAGCAACAAACCTCAATAAGGTCCTTCTTGTAAGGTGAGTCAAGCCTTGTATAACCTTGTGGAGGTTGTAGAAGATTGGGCCGTGATTTTAGTTGCTTTGTTGTTCCAAGGTGCATAAGTTTGTTGGGTTAATGGTTAATTGTAGATTTTATTTTGGTCGTAGGGTATTGGTCAGAGTATTCACAAATTCCCATATGGCTAGGTGAAGAAGAAGTAATAAGAAAATTGATAAATCATCAAAAGTTTGCTATTGACAAACCAAAATATACCGATCCACATGTAAAGGCAAATGCATTGTTGTAAGCTCACTTTTCAAGGCATGTCATAGCTGGCAACCTAAAACTAGATCAATGAGCTTCTTTCTGCTAACCAGCTTCTTCAAGCTATGGTGGATGTTATTTCTGGTAATGGTTGGTTCAATCCAGCTCTTGTAGCAATGGAATTGATCCAAATGGTTACACAAGGTCTTTGGGACCATGATTTTGTCTTGTTACAGCTTCCACCTTTCACCAAGGAACTTGCTAAGAAGTGCCATGAAAATCTACGGAAAAACATTGAAATTATTTTTGATTTAGTTGAGATGGAGGATGATGAAAGGCATCAATTGTTACAAATGACAGATTCACAGCTGTTAGACATTGCTCATTTTTGTAATCACTTCCCAAACATTGATTTGGCATATGACATAGTTGACAGTGATGATGTGAGGGCTGGAGAGAATGTAATAGTGCAAATCACTCTAGAAAGAGATCTTGAAGGTAGACATGAGTTGGGTCCAATTGATGCACCAAGGTATCCCAAAGCAAATGAAGAAGTATGGTGGCTAGTAATTGGGGATTTAAAAAGAAATCAGCTACTGGCCATTAAGAGGGTATTGCTCCAAAGGAAGACTAAAGTCAAGCTTGGGTTTACTAAAGACTGTACATAATTGAGTGGGAGGCTTGCACTAAAAACTCGTGTAATTCAATAATTTTAACAAGTCCCATATTTCTATTTTTAGTTATGTAATTCTGCTTATAATTTGGGATGGCATGAGAAAGTCATACTGATTTATATAACTATTTAAAGTTCATGGACAACACTAGAATCTTTTTCAGTGGAGCCAAACAGCTGGATTTTGGTCACTAATAGTATGTGTCACATTATTTATGATTCTACTATAGGTTGGGATTCATTATAGACTTTCTATCACATGTAACTATCATGGGTTTCATGGCTGGAGCAGCCACTGTTGTTTCTCTCCAACAGCTAAAAGGCATTCTTGGTCTTCAACATTTTACTACAGAGACAGACATAACGTCTGCCATGAGATCAATATGGGGACAAACTCACAAGGTATGTTTATATGCAATGAATCAACAACCTCATGATTTGAATACATTTGGAGTAAAGAATTCATTCTTGAATAAAGTATATTGCCAACTTATTGTTATTGTCTTCTTGCAATTGTATCGATGTGCAGTGGAGGTGGGAGACCATAGTGCTTGGAATATGCTTTCTCTCTTTTCTACTCATCACTCATCAAATTTTCAGTATTATAACATAACTTCGTGATTCTCTTTCATTTTTCTATCCATATAATACCTAGCCTTCATAACGACAAGAAGAAACAACATGGAATGACTGATGTCTGATATGGTGTTGATCTATTTTTTCATTCTTGTGGGTTGATCTGACAAAGTAAGAAAAATCCTAAGCTCTTATGGATATCAGCAGCTGCTCCTCTGACATCTATAATTCTTAGCAGCGTGCCGGTGTTCGCTAGACATGCTAATAAACACGGGGTTGAGATTGTATGAGTTTCTATCACCAACTATTCTATACTATCTTGTATTTGTTTCTGCACAATGTGTTCAATTCACTCACGTCTAAATATGGTAGAATGAATCACTTATCAAATCACTTATTAGTATGATCTGTACATGTTCAGTATTACTACCTAAGAGATACTAGTTATTTAGCAAGTTTGAAACACGATGGGTATGGAACAATTTGTTTGATATTATGTCTAATTACTATTCTAAACATGATTTTCTGGTCCTAAAATGCATGTTTCTTTTGCTAATGTTTTTGTGGGTGGCTTGAAACAGGTTGGTCACTTAAAAAGTGGTTTGAACCCATTGACCACTGAATTCTTTGTTTTCGAGGCCAAATATTTAAAGACCCTTGTGAAGGTAGGACTGATAATTGGCATCATCACACTCACTGTAAGAGCTAATCCCTTGAATTATGTTCATTGGCTGGTAATTTATTACCTCTGGCTGATTTAAATGAGTCCCGTGCAGGAAGGAATAGCAGTTGGCAGAACTTTTGCACTGTTCAAGAACTGCAATATTGATGGAAAAAAAGAGATGATTGCCATTGGTATGATGAACATTGTAGGTTCATGCACATCTTGCTACATCACAACTGGTAATTACTGCAATGCATTTAATTATTTGAGTTACAAAACATTATATGACTACTTTGAGTCTTTATTGCATTCAAAGCATGAAATTTAGTATTGGTCCTAAGTTTTCATAGCAATCAAACCATGGATTTTGTATTGATTCTAAGACTTTATATTATTCAAACCATGGATTCTAATGTTAATTCTAGGTTTTTATGGCATTCAAAACATGAATTGTAGAAGAATTTATATGGTCGAGCCCTAATCACTAGGAAAGCTCCTAGCTCTTATTACAATTTGCTTACTGCAATGTCACATCTAGTTTGCATGTGATTCTACTGACAAAAAACAATAGTCTCCTCTGCCCAAGATAATACAACTTTGTTTGGATTTAAACAAGAAAATCGTAACAGCATTATTATTAAGGATTTGTGTCTGCTCGGAAACTTCTTATCTAAGAAAGCCTTCCTGAGGGTTATGAGCTTGTCTATTTCTCCTTTACGTTAAAGGTTCAATGTGAGCATGTTTCTAAGAGCCTACCCAAGGTTACAAATGCAAAGTGAACTGGTTTTTGATTGCCTCTTTTATTAGAGTAGATTTACCTGTGGGGTGTAGAGCACATGGAGAGCTTGCCTGCTTATTTAGAGTTATGTTTCTCATCCTTTTCCTGAATATCATATCAAAGAAAATACAAAGAGCTCGCACAAGTTTGTATGATTCTCTTTTTAATTTTGGCAGATAGAAAACTATTATGGCTTGAGACTATGTTCAACATAATTTACAACCTCAACAAGAGTTGGAATCCCAATTTTATACATATGTAGCATTGGTTGCAGTAACAAGAATGTCACTACATCATCTGGATATATTCAACAAATCAATATGCATATCCTGCAATATTGGCTTGCCATTAGATGACATTTCATGGAGGCAATCAATAAAATAGTTCAAACGCCTTACCTATGATTCCACATTTTGCATGCATGTCTACCAGGGCAGTTGCAACTTAAACAAATATATTCTCTCAATATATCTATTTTGTGCATATCCAACAACCATGGCTTTTGACGACCACATTATGTTCAAGCATCCTGTCAAACAATTCACATGACTTATCTATGCTTCCATTTTGCAAGCATGTCTCCCAAGGCAAATGCTACTACTTCATCTACACCATCTAACAAGATCCTTTATGCTTTGATGGATGCCTATAGCTTATCCCAAAGCTCTCATTCAACAATTATGAGATGATCAATCAAGAGGAAACAATTGAGAGCTTAGAGTGACACACTTTTTAGATGATCGTATGAAATGAAATGGGCGTGCGAGTAGAAAGAAACTAGAAAGATACTGTGTACAGTTGAAGGCATGAAATGGATGGTTTTGGAGCATTCAACACCGACACTCAACATTCAGTACATATCATCATTCAAGATCAAATGGGTGTGTGGGATTATACACATAGTGAATAATAAAGGAGGGAATTGAACCCTCCCTGAGGCTCACACTTGTTGAGGTCCACTTCAACAATGGCCCTTCTTGTGAAATTGTTGTCTAAAACCTTTCTAATGAGATGATGTGTTATGAGCTCTTCATCAGTGAGATGGAACGTGAATCCAGGAGGCAATTGTGCATCACCCATATTATGACTGTAACTAAAGTTAAGAGCCTCTATTATTGAATTATCTTCCCTATTACCCAAATAATAGAGGCTCTTAACTTTACTCAAATGAATTTGGGTAATAGGGAAGAGAATTCAATAATAGAGGCTCTTAACTTTAGTTACAGTCATGATATGGGTGATGCACAACTACCTCCTGGATTCATGTTCCATCCCATTGATGAAGAGCTCATAACACATCATATCATTAGAAAGGTTTTAGACAAAAATTTAACAAGAAGGGCCATTGTTGAAGTGGACCTCAACAAGTGTAGGCCTAAATTTTTTTTTGTGGTCAAAATTTCAACCAATGCTTGGCTATTTTTGACCAATCATTGGTCAAAATTTTGACCAACGATTAGTAATTTTCTACCAAGCATTGGTCGATATTTTGACGAATGCTTGGATGTTTTTGACCAATCATTTGTCAAAATTTTGACCAATACTTGGCAGTTTTTAACCAAACATTGGTCAAAATTTTGACCAATGATTGGCAGAACTTGTGCCAACATGTTTCAAAGGTTTCAACCAGAAAATTATTGACCAATGGGTTGGTCGAATTTGGTCAAGATTTGGTCAAAAATTGGGTCAAAATTTTGACCATTAATGGTTGAAAAATGACCTCAAATGTACTAGTGGTTACTGATAGATTACTATGGAGATTGAGCTAATGGATGTTGAAATTTGAAGTTGTTTAAGTGTTTGTTTGATTGGTAAATCTGGACCTTGGATAACTGATTCACCTCCCTCTTAGTTATTCTAAATATTCTAACAATTAGGTATTAATTTATTCTTTTTATTTTTCCTCTTTTTGACCTTTGTGCTATTACCAAATAACATAGGAATAAAGTGTTTAAAGCTTAAAAGATTCCTAAGGAAATGAATAGTAGCCATATATGTTTTGTCACTAAGTGGAGCTTTTGAAAACTATCACATTTAATATATCATTCTTGACTTCCTTTGTTTTAATGAAACATGATTTTGGGGGGCTTTATTCTTAGATAAGATAAATGAAATAAAAACTATAAATCTTTTACATGTAAGTTATGTATCTAATCTTTATATGGTGCGCGCGCACACACACACATGCATATGATAATGACATGACCATTTCTTAATGTTTAATCTGTATATAGTCACACTCACATCATTCACATCATTAACGTGAGGAAATCATGAGATGCGGAATTTATCTATGCAAATTATAAGCAATGAAAATGTGTATTACAATTGTATCATATCTTATTCTCTAGTAGTGTAAATGCATGTCTTCCTTTTTGGCTAAAGTGAGATGTGCAAATCAATGTTTCTCTTAGTTATATCTATTAATTATAAAACATTTAATGATAATTATCCTTAAGAATGCATCTTATGGCTCTTTAATCAACCTTTTC
This sequence comes from Cupressus sempervirens, assembly GCA_028749045.1. Classification (NCBI taxonomy): domain Eukaryota; kingdom Viridiplantae; phylum Streptophyta; class Pinopsida; order Cupressales; family Cupressaceae; genus Cupressus; species Cupressus sempervirens. The sequence continues at coordinate 189,838,505 of CM053785.1, forward strand.
CCCTTGTGATAACAACATATATTTTGAAGCACTAGTGGCATGAACCACTCCTCCCATCAATCCTTCCATCTAAAAACCTTTGTCTAATGCTACCAACAACATATGAATAAACACATTCAAGTACACAATGCCTACAAGGTACTATGCATAAGTGGATATCTTACCAACTCAAGTATTAATTTATTCTTTTTTTGTCATCCTTGTTTATGCAACCCAAGATGGTGGAGAGTACTACATACCAAAAATGCTTCTCTTCTATCACTTGGCATCTTAGGTTTCACTGGTGTACAAAATAAGGAGGAATATAAAGATAAAGATCTCTCTCTCTCTCTCTCTCTCTCTCTCTCTCTCTCTCTCTCTCTCTCTCTCTCTCTCTCTGTTTATTGGTCATTTTTATCTCTTCCCCCTCTATATGGCCTTAGATCTCCATCTCTTACATCACTCTATCTCACCATCTATATTTCATTCGCTATATCTCTGTCTCCTTCCCAAAACTTCTTCACGTCTTCCTCCTTATCTCATTATCTCCATCTTCCTCTTTGGTTCTATCTCTTTACCTATCTCTTTTCCACCTCCTACTTTCCCCTCTTTCTATTTCTATATCTCCCTTTCTACCTATCATAAACATAATATAGTCTTGTTGGTAATGAAACCTTACTATCTTCAAGATGAATTTTTATTTCAATATTAAATGCATAATCAAAATAAAGTTATCACTTCTTCATTTAAACAATTGTTATACTCTTCCTATAAGGCCTAGTGGTGGAGAACTTGTGCTCTTGAAAGAGAGGTCACAAGTTCAAATCCCATAAGGGAGTAGCGTATGTATGCCTCATTTGTAGTGCAATTAGGTGCCTCACCACATATAAACCCCAAAGTACAGGATTGGTGTTGTGGATTATAAGAAGACCTTTCCTTTACTTTATACATTTTTTTCCCCCTTTGTTGACCTTTTACACATTCACACCACATCTAGGAGAGAGGACTCAATACTTGAGCACTCTAACTTTGCACTCATCAAAATCTTACGTGAAAAATTCAAATCACTCTAATTTTTTTATAACAACTTACTTGACAAGTTGTCTGCTTATAGGTAAGATTTCAAGTCCACATTATCAATTATCAATTATAATGCCACATCAATATGCTTTTTGTCAAAATGTACAAAACAACCCAAATCAAAAGTAAGATCCAAAAAAAAAAAAGTAAGACCAAAGATTGTTGAGAAAGAATACCCATACTTACCAACTAATATGACATCATGTCATTAGTTACTTTTTACAACTAAAAGTACATGTCGTTATGAAAGTCATAATAATAATAATAATAATAATAATAACTACTTTAGAATAAATAATATTGATGCAATGTTATAATTTTTTGTAGAAATTAAATAGATAAATATAAATATTAAATCAATAAATGTAAATATCAAACCAACTATTAGATGTGTTCTTTAATGCTCCCAACTCTCCCCTATCTCACAACGAAGTGCCCGAAGTCAATTACGCGGCACTTGAATTATTTTTTTCCCGTTAGACATTCAAAATACTCAATCGTAGGATGTTTTGATCTCTGATTTTGGCCCGTGATAGTAATTTGGGTGCACATCGTGATCAGCATTTGTTTATTCTTAAAGCAGACTGCAACAACATGGTAGGTTTTTCTCTTTTCGGATTCAAGTATTTGCAGATTGATTTTTCATATTTTCTCAACTCACTGGAACTTTAGGGTTATTAGGGCCGGTGCCCGCAGATATGGTAATAGAACTGCAAAATTCAATTTAATGTTGTTATTATGTAGGTTGTTAATATGGATAATTTTTACAGGCAATTTTGGGAAAATTGTTATTTTTATTGGTAAATTTCGTTCGTGGGCAAGCCTTCCATTTAGATGCCACGACCAAGGTGTTTTCTGTTTTTGAAAAACTTACCTAGGTCTAGCATCTCTGTCGTGTATGTCACATCCACTATCCTATACATTAGTTTTGGTACTACATCCAAAATTAGATGTGGAAGTTTACTCGGTATGTGCCACATTCAGAATTGGATATGCCGCACTTAAAATAGGATGAGTAGTGTGTGTGTGGGTAAGCCACAGCTGAAATTGAACCGTCCCTTTCTAAACCTGGATGTTGTAGTTTACCTATGTACACCAGACCCGGAATTGAATGCGGCAGTTTACCAGATCCAACATTCAACGTTTTATATTTTTAATCATGTAACAGGTCTCCTGAAGATTTGAACTCTAAAACTCCCAATTATTTACGACGAAATTCTGGTTACTCTATCACATCCTGTTTACTTAAGTATTAATTACCAGGTTTTGTTTAAATTCTTTGGTAACATATTATTTGCTATAAGTATTTCTGTCTATGTTTTTGATTACAAGAAAATTAGGTTTTGAAGGGACCTGAAATCTTTATTATAAAAGATTCTTACATATAATCAGATAAGACATTATAAGCACCAAACGTAACTAAGACTAAAAAAAGGCTGCAACTGATAACAAAGAAAAAGTGACAGCCAAAGACCCACAAAAAACACAATAGACCAGCAGAAAAAAACCTGAAACCAGAGAGGAGGAGCGCCAAGTAAATCAGGTTCTTGAGAGTTTCAATGACCTCAGCTTCTAGTTGGCTTATGTCCAATGCAGCTTTCTTTAGATCCTGCTGATCAAGAGAGGGGTACTGCGCTTTCTTCTTAAGGCTTCCCCTAGTTCTCCTGCTAGCCCAGACTCCCCTGGTCTTTGCCATTGTTAGCTTCCAGGTCCACAACCGCCCTGTCCTGTTGCACTTTATCCACCATCAACTGTATAGTTTCAGCTGTGTTCTTAATGATCTTGTTGTTAAAGTTTTGGTAGCTGCATGAGAAAACCTTCATACCTGTGTTGATCTTTTCACTTTTATCTGAGTATACTTGCTATGCTGGACCGTGACTATCTTCTTTTGGTTCAAGCACTTGAGATGATGTTTATCTCACTTCTTGTTCCTAGTTTTCATTTCATTGTGATCTGGTTCTTGTCTTCCGTCGAGACACTTTTGAGACTATCTATGTTGTTCTTTTTTCGTTCTTTGAGGTGTTGTACTTTTCCCCAAGATGGACCATCTACCTTCTGTAACCGTCACCACATACCATTATGATGTTAAGGTGACTAACTTCGAGCTGTATTTGTCGTTCATATGTTTCTGTCTCTGTGTCTTCGGTTACTGTTCTTCCAGAGGTTACAAGTGTTGTTTTGTATCCCCTCTTCATATCGTGTATGAGATAACATGGCATTGAGATTCCTTTATGTTTGTGGTGGCTTGAGTTATGACTGATGTGGACCTGCCAGACGTCTTGATGAATGACAGTTCATTGTAATGGATCAATCTTATGTTTTGGCATTCTACAGAAAAGAGTCTATTCGCTTCTGAATGTTTTCGGGTGGACTTCTATGGCAAAGATTATTGTGAATGTATTATTTTCAGAATTTATGTAATATCTGGGTGTGCAGTTGGTGGATTATTCGTATTTGGAGAATACATTATCCTTTGTAACAAGTGTATTGCATGCTTTAGTAGCTTTCTGTATATGATCAGTGAATGGTAGACTTATGTGAATAAGTCATTCTCATAGAAGATAGTATCTGTGAGATACTTGGAGAATTTTATATTATGTATTTGCATAGCCAAGTGATAAAACTCTATAGAAGGCTGATGGATTGATTGTTAAGTGTTAACAGTCAGAAGCTTGAGATCTCTGTATTGGTTTTTCAGCATACAATAAAGGATCTATATTTTGTGGGCTGGGGTTTTCACTCTCAAGTAGAGGGTTTTCCCAGGATAAGTTTTATGTCCTTTGTTATTGTGTTTTTCTGTATGTTGAAATATAACATTTTGGTTAAAATTTTACACTTGTGAGTGTGAGATATACTTGTCTAGAGGGAAACCTAAATGTTCCTGGTGTCCTCTTCAATCTTAGCAATCCTGACCTCATAAGTTTCCTTGAGCTTCTCAATAGCCTCTAAGAATTTGGAGAGAGAGTAAAAAACCGAGTTCTTTTCAACCTCTGTGCACTGAACAAAGCCAACTAGGTGGCCAGCAGCTGTAGGATCATCCCTACTGCTCTTACACGACACAAAGGACTTCATCACCTCCATCTTACTACTTGCAGCTCTCTGTTTCACTTGCCCTTCCTAAAGCTCATGAAAAATCCACTTACTAAAGGAGTGTAAAGCATTTTCTTTGGCCATTCCAAGGACATCAGACAACTGCTCACACTCTGCACCAAGGAGTTAAGTATTAAGTTTGCCCGGGGACTTAGCATCATTTGTACACGCATCGCCAGAGAGATGCTTGGTAGAAGCAGGGGAAGGGCTGGGAGTATGATGGCTAGGGCTAAGAGGGGGATGCACAGCAATTTCAAGATTCTTTACCACACCTTTGCCTTTGTTCTTCCCTTTTTTCTGAGACTTCGGGGGACCGGGGGGGGTGGGGGTGTTTATACTTACCCGTATTATTAGTATCAGCAGCAGAAGTAGAACTGGAGGAAACAACATTTTCCTTATATCCTTCCCTTTAGTAATGGGTGGTTTGACAATGTGCTTAGGTTTGACCTCCCTCTTAGGGGTTTTTTTGAGGGGGAAGACTCTTCCTCCTCAATATCTATGTACTCTTCCCCCTTCAATTCATCACTTGATTTGCTCACACTAGTATTGTCCTCCTCCAAGACAAGAATGAAATTAGAAAGGGTAAGGGGAGCTCTAAAATGATCATCAATTAAAATAAGCAAACCCTAATGTAATGCAAGGTACTTTCCACATTCTCTCTATGGTCATTGACTTGTAGCAAGGGAAGGCAACAAATATGGTGGAAAAGAATCCTAGAATGATGCCTAAAATGATTCATCAAAACAAAATGGTGGCCAAAGGCCCTAGGAAAGTGACCATTGAGGTTGACATATTCCATAATTACCTTTAGCCCCTGTCTCCAAATGGGCTTGATGTTCTTTCTTTCATAGCAACTTTTTGATTTTTGCTCAAATTTTTCGCATTCTTCCTCTGAGTTGGGAAGTTTCTACACTATGAACTCAAAGTACTTCTGGTCATTGTAAAACTTCACGCCCTCCAAAGATAACCTTGCCACCTCCGCAATCAGTTTCTTGTCAACAATAACCTTCCTCCCATGAAAGGGATGCAACCATCCTTCCAACGCTCGGCAAAATACTCCATAACTTTCTTATTCCATCCATATAGCTTGTAAAAGTACGTGTCAAGCCACCCCCTCTTCATAGTACACTAGATAGTGGGCTTCCTTCTCTATTTTTCATTGTGCAAGGGCTCCACCTAGTTCCAAGAGGTTTCAGGAGGTCAAGAGTTGTGTCGTGAGCAATTTCATGAATGCTCAAGTCTATATGGTCGTCTCAATGTATTTTGAGTCATATTTAGTCATTATGTAAAGGCATGCGATTCAATTGTAACAGGTTGTCAGAGTTGTGAAAGGAGGTCCTATTTTGGTCAATAAGGTCAAAATGTGTTTGAAGACCCATGGAAGGGTAAGAAGGCTGTAAAATGCTTGTTTTAGTCCACTTCAATATATGTTGAATATGTCCACACAAGGTTGGGAGTCAGTCATGTCAAAAATGTAAACATTGGCAAAAGGTTGCAATTGCAACATTTTACGAAAGTTGCAAAAACAATGTAAGGGGAAGGTAGTTGGTCATTAGACAGTTGTAACTTGCAACTGTCAAGAAGGATGGAAAAAAGTGTTCATAAGCCATGTATTGGTCAAATCTTGGGCAAGGTGATAGATTTGAGGAAGGCTTTGTAAGGAGAGCAACTATTTATCTCTGATTGTCACCCAAACTACAGATTTGGGGCTGATGGTGTTTGACACCAAATTTGCAAGTAATTCCTCATGAATGGTCAGAGGATGAACAATGGAAGGAGTATACACAATAAGCAGTAGATGTATGTATATGATTTGAAAGACTAATTGGATAGATATGCTGTTTTGTTCAAGTTTTTTATCCTTTTCCTTTCCAGTCACGTACATATGCTGTTATTGAACATGCTTCCACATATGAATGGATTGGAATAGCCCTGCAACCTATTTAAAAGTGAAAATGACTTTGTTTTGAATCAATTTTGAGAAGTAGCCATGGGATATACTGAGAGATATTGTTTTTTCATAAACTGCTTCCAGACCCTCAGATACAGAGATAGTTACAAGGGTTCAGTAATAACTCAAATTCCAACCGATGAAAAAATTTAGTTTTTGGATTTTCTGAAAGTAGATCCAGAGGACAATAAGATGCAGTTGGTTTGGTATTGAGAGGGTTTGTATTTCATGAGAAAAACAATGCCCTAGCGGGCAAAACTAGTAAATTTTCATGGGTTGAGACACTTTGAACAGTTCTCTGACTTGTCCTTACAAATAATTGATGGATAATGATTGTTAAGTATGAAAATTAATTGAAACAAGTTTGGAAGGGACCAATGGTCCCTCTTATATGCATTGGAAGTAGATCTACTGTGGGAATGGACAGTTTTTAGTTGTTACAGACAAGATTGCATGTGTAAAACTGTTGCAGTCATGAATATTTTTGTTGTCTGATCAATCAAATCAAGTGATGTACAAGGGAATTGTGGTGTTCTGTTGTTACTCTATTCATCTTGTAAATGGAAGGCAAGCGTGTTGGTTTGGGATCTGACTATGTCTGTGATCAGACTTCGAAACTGTGACTTTACATGTGGACAGTAACAATAATGTCAGCAAGGACCCTCAAAGGACATAGATCAATATTAGATGATCATGTTTAATGGATTTTGTTTTGTTAAATGAAGGTGACATGACAAATGAGCTGTGTGTGACAGATAGAAGGTGCTAGTGTGAGGAGTAAGGCTCACCAATGGTGTGATCAGTGTACAAGGACCTTGGGGTAATGTGAGGTAAGGCTACTTGGTGATTTTCCAAATGGAGTATGGAAGCAATGTGAAGACAATGATTGTATTCAATTGATGGTTCATTTCTATTATGTTGATTGATTTCAAGTGTTTGTTGTGGGTCCTAGACTGGTAAAGAGTCCTAATGAAGACTTGGTGATAGTTATGTGAAAGGAGATTTATTGTGTGAATATGCCTCTAATAGTTAATATGGTGATGATTCTATAATGAAGTTTGGAATTGTGTACAGTTTTGATGAAGAAATTAATTTTGGATCAGATAGATCCTTGATAGTTGGTTGGTTTTCCATGATGCTTTGCATCAAATTGGCATTAAAGCTAGAAGACCTTGAGTGTGTGGGTAGAGTGCCGAAGGAGCACACTAGGACGTAGTCTAGGAGATTTGATGTTTTGTTTTGCTAATGAGTTTTGGTTGCAAGTGCTTGTTCATTTAGCTGCAAAAAGAAGGTCTGAGATTGTGTGTGTGTGTTCAGACAAGAGGTCTGTCATGACCATTCTCCTATGGGGATGAAGCTGGATAGAAGGTGCAAGGTGAAAAGAGAGAGGTATCTTCCAAGTTTTCTGTTGGGTGAGATGGATGGTTTGTTGTTGATGCGGTGATGCAACAAAGAGAGGTGGACTTCTAAGTGTAAGACACTTGAGGTTGCAGCCATGAGGAGTTGATCAATACTCCATCGATGGGAGTAAAGGAGAGGGTAGATACAAAGACAGTGCTGTATCGTTTTGAAGATAAAGATGAAGATAAGAGAGGCAAGCCGATGAAGAGGGGAATAGGCAAAGACAAAGACATCAATGAAGAGATATGTTTCTATTTTACATTTCTAGGAGACTTGGAAAATTTTCAAGGTCGGCGGTATGGCGTAGGAGTACCTAGTTCTAATACGTTCTAGGAGCTCAAGGGTTGTGTCATGAGAGATTTCATGAATGTTTAAGTCTATAAGGCTATCTCAATGTATTTTGAGTCATATTTAGTCATTATGTAAAGCTGTGTAATTTAATTGTAACAAGTTGTCAGAGTTGTTGAATGAGGTCCTTTTTTGGTCAATAAGGTCAAATGTGTTTGAAGACCTATGAAAGGGTGAGAAAGCCTAGATACGAAGAGATGATATACAAATTATTGAATATCGCATAGTAAGAACAATAACTAAAAAATCTCCACAATTTGACCCCAACTAAGACAGAGAAAACCATCACTAGGAATATAATAATCATTACTGAATTGGACTAAAAAATCTCCACAATTTGACCCCAACTAAGACATAGACAAAACCATCTCTAGGAATATAATAATCATTACTGAATTGGAAGCTATTGAACTAGGTACAAAAATGAACAAGGAGAAAAGACTTAGTTCATCACGACAGATATCTTCCAGAGAAGCTTATGTTAGATCATCAAAGGTAAATAACTCTCTCGTAGCTACATGAACCTCAAACTCCTCCTTAACAAGAGAGATATTATTTATAAGTCACAACCTGATCAAAATAAGAGGCTGCAACACACAAATGTCAATAAAAATATCATCTTAGATTTTTTTCAAAATAAAAATTATTCTCAAGATAACATTCATCATGGCTACTCCTAGAGGATGAAAAGAGAAAAGAGAAAACTAAGTCATGGAGTCTCACACATGACTTCCGCCATGGCTACTCCTAGAGGGTGGATCACCATAGCTACTCCCAAATAGTGAAACAAGGGCGTTCACCCCAAATTTCTCTCACAGAGAAGAATGCATTAACAAGGGATTTCACTTCGAGCTTCTCCCTCACAGAGAAGAACTCATTAACAAGGGATTGCATCTTGAACTTCCCTCACACATATAAGAACTCATTAACAGGGATTACACCTTGAACATCTCTAATAGAGAACTCATTAACAAGGGATTACACCTTCAACATTTCTCATAGAGAAGATCTCATTAACAAGGAACTGCACCTTAAACTTCTCTTACATGGAACTCATTAACAACATGTATAAGAATTATTGGAGCTAACTATCTCTCTTCGCAAGAGCATCATTCTCCACAATATCAAGCTTATCTCGAAAATAATAAACTTCACTCTAGGAATGATTTGGTGAGAATATCAACAATCTGCTCTTCTATGCAAATTTACTTGAGCTTAACTACTTCCTTCGAACCATATTTATGTTATGGCAAATCGGTGTTGCTGTAGTTGTATTAAACAAATGAGATGAAAGCTCTCTACATAAATTTACAAAGATGATGTTTCTAAAAGAAACAATCGTGAAGTAAAGACAAAAATAGAAACTACTTAATAAACTAAAGATTAACTAAGATGAACATTAAAAAAACATTATAATATTCTAATACCCTCCCTTAATGGTCATTGTTTAACTTATGTCTTTTGGTCACAAATTCCTCAAAACATTTTGTTGTTGCTAAGACCCTCCTTGGATCTGCAAAATGTTAATGACCAAGAAGCCAAAATTCGTCCATAACCAAAGAAAGAAGGGTGTCCCCTTCTTTAGAATACTTTACAATAAGAGACAAGATTCTTCCACTAACTCTGCCATTGACATAAGTTTGCCACTAACCCATCCTAGAATCAACAAAACATATAACTAGAAATTATCACAAAATATCCAACCCAATGTTGGATAACGAAGTTGCTCTTCCTTGGAGACAAATATAAACACTAGGAACAGCTAGCACGATTTCGAGGAAAAATTGACAAACCCTCCAAAATTTGCAAATGAGCACAATGACCCATAATAGACTGCAAAAAGCCACGATTTTTGAGGAGAAAAATCAACAAAACCTGAACACATTTTTTGAGGTGAAAAATTGGTCAAAACCCAACATGATTTTTGAGATGAAAAATCAATCCAAACCAAACAAAATCTGTGACATGGATAATAGAATACAAATCTTTGTTTTTGAGGAAAAACGGTAAAACCCAATAGATAATTTTTGAGGAAAAAATTATATACCCACCAAATACTTTTTTAAGGAGAAAATTATAAACCATTAGACAAATTTTGAGGAAAAATTATAAACCCACAAAGGAATCCCACACAACTTTGCGAATTACAAATCAAATTTTTTTAAAGATAAAAAAGTAAGAAACCTAATAGATAATTTTTTTAAGGAAACAATAATGAAAACCCATCAGAATTTTCTAAAGGGAACAAATTGTGAAAACCCATCATAATTTTTTAATGGGAAAATTTATGAAAACCCATCAGAAATTATAAGGGTGGAAAATCATAAGACATTGCATGTTAAACTTGTGCATGCAAGCAACATGCAATCACATACAAGTACATGCAAGTACATGCAACCCTAAAAAATAGAGACTTTTTTTGAAATCGAGAAATCGCGGGATCAAAACCCTTAAGCAGGCTTGCGATTTCTAGCAAAACTCCTCAAAGACAAACCACAAAAGTGTCATAAAATACCTATAATGATTTTTATTTCTAAAAATTGAAAAGCAATTTTTTTGGAAAAAATTTCATACCAAAAGAGACTCGATTTGTCTTAAAAAATCCACCAAATTTAGGGAATCCCATTGATTGCTTTGATACCATGTTATGGTAAATTGATGTTGTTGTAGTTGTATTACACAAAGGAGATGAAAGACGATGTTTCGAAAGGAAACAATCATGAATTGTAGACAAAAATAAAAACTACTTAATAAACTAAAGACTAACTAAGATGAACATTAAAGAAACATTATAATATTCTAATAATCTCTGGAGTAATGGTATTTTATTTCTACATGTTTTGTTATATCATGGAAAATAGGATAAAGTGAAAGCTTCACACAACTTTGGTTACCATAAAATATAAATGTAGGTTCCAAAGGCTGCCCAAGCAATCCCACAAGTAGTTTGTGAAGCCATACGACTTCTCTTGCAGCCACACAAGTTGCAACATATTATGCTTCAGTTGTATTTTGAGCAACACATGATTGTTTCCTATTGCACTGGGAAATCATAGGTGAACCCAGGTTAAACAAGATCTTGAAGTGCCCTTCTTGTCGGGCACACAACTTGTCCAATCTAAATAAGAGAAACCTTGCAAGTTCAGCTGTTTAGAAGAAGAATATTTTAGACCATATCCCATTGTACCACGTCCATATCTCAATATGTGTTTGGCTGCAACAAGATGAATTTGTATTGGTTCACACATGAATTGAGTTTAGTAATAACATAACATATACCAGGCCTAGTAGGAACTAGATACATTAAAGGACAAATTAATTGTGTGTACATAGTAGGATCAACTATCTGAAGTGGCTGCAACCTCATGTAACTTTTTCAGATTTGCTTCCATAGGAGTCATCATGGATTTACAATTTAACATACTACATCTCTTCAAAATATCAATCGCATACTTCCTTTGCTCAAGATAATCTCATTTGGTCTTTGCCACACTTCAAGCCCAAAGAAGTAGTGCAAGAGATCAAAATCTTTCATTTCAAATTCAGGAGCTAACTCCTTACATTTCATAATGAGATCATTAACACCGGTGAGAAACAAATCAACATAAAGTATTAAGATATGATGCAGGAGCATCCTAGGTGTAAGAGCAGTCTTGCATCAACCAAAAATATTTCTGATTTGTCTTTCAATAAGGGCTATCTTAATGCAGAGTTACTATTCGTGGAGGCTTACTAGTTTTAGTAAGTTTGTTGTTTGAGCTCAGAATGTTTTGATTTCACCCCTGAATGTTTATTTTAAATATGTCAGCATGCTAGTAACATTTAATTGCAATATCAAGTCTATTTGTGAAGTTATTGAAAATTCTTGGTATTGGCAACAGGGTATAAAAACTTTGAACTCAATTTTGAAGGCTTTAGAGGCTTGGAAAAGTGGTTAAGTCTTAATTGACTAGTGTTTGCACAAGCTAGTCATTGTAGATTAGGTTGTGACATTTCCGAAACGGGGTCATAATAGACAATCAAGGCAACTAGCGATGAGTTATAGTCTTCAGAAGTTGTGACACCTTAAATGGACAAAAATGAAATTTCTTCAAATTTTCTTTGGAGTTCCAAAATTTGTTGTGGTCTACTCTAATGTAAAAAAAAATGAAAAAATAATAATAATTTGGGGTTGGTCGGCCACAATGCCTAGGGTTAAATTTCTAGGACCTTCTTGAGTGGTGGAAAATTTGCTATATAAAGAAGGCCCGTAGGGTGGTTTAGGACAGTTTTGGATGAATGGATGGTGGCTTTGGTCTACAAAATATCGTAAGGAAAATGGCAATGTGGCTTTGCATGTTTTATTTTTTAATTTTGTAATTCCACACTTTTGGAGATAATAGGAAGCCAACATTTTGTTCTTGCAACTTGCTGTTATTTCTCTATTTGTGTTATGTGTTTGTGTTATTAAGGGGAGTAGCCTTCATCAAGTGGTATTATAGCAAGAGTTCTTGAGTGTGTAGATAGATTGCCAACTATGAGACAATTTGCACTAAGACCATGTTTGTGGGTTCGAGTGGTAAGTGCAAAAATGCCTCTAGAGGTGTGATAGAAGGGGGTTTTAGAGCCCTCTAGAGACAAGTGCAAGCATTGCAAGAGGAGATATTGCAAGAGAAGATTTGTAGAGGAATGAATATTACAGCAAGAGATGAAAGTGAGAATGAATTTGAAGAAGTGCATGTTGAATAGTAAGGAGTAGAAGCAGTTAGAGATCCTGAGGAGGATAGGTTTTTTAGAGCCATTTCTAGGATTGAAAAAAGACCCAAGATTGAAGTCTCCACATTTCTAGGAAATCTTAACCTGAAGGAGCTGATCGATTAGATCAATGACGTGGAAGAATTTTTTGAGTATGAAAAATTTGAAGATCCTAAGAAGGTCAAGTTTGCAAAGGCCAAACTGAAAGGGCATGTGGAAATTTGGTGGTAGGAGATTTAGTTGGAGCGAAATAGAAGAGAGAAAGATAAAATCACAAGATGGGCTTAGATGGTGGAGAAATTGAAGCGACAATTCATTCTTGTTAATTATGAGCTCGATTTGCTGAAGAAAATGCAAGAGTTGAAGCAAGCAAGAAGATTTGTTCCGGACTATATAGAATAGTTCTATCTAGTCCTAATTAGAACAAGCCATGCGAAAGCTGATAAGAAGAAAATTGCTCATTACCTTAATGGGTCAAGGTCAAGTATTCAAGGGGAGTTAAGTCTAGTTAGGATGACTAGTATTGAAGAGGCATAATAGTTTTCCTTAAAAGTGGAAGAAAAGTTGAACAAGAAGTTTGAAAGCAAGCAAGGTGGAAGATCCATCAGATGGTCTTATGGAGGCCGTAGTGAAGATCAAAAAAAGAATGTTGAGGCAAGCAACAGTTAGTATCAAAGTGGAGATAATTTCAATCGTTTTAGTGATTACAATTATAGGGATCAAAGAGGAAGAGCAAGAGGGAAAGGACCTGGAAGAGGAGGTTTTCGTGGAACTTGTTTCTGTTGTGGTAAAGAAGGGCATCAAGCCTATAATTGTCCCTAATGCCAAGGAAAGATAGATAGGAGAGCTGAAGGCCAAGCAAGAGTTGCACATGTAGATGAAGAAGACCGATCTGAGCACTTAGATAATGGTGAGAGGGGAGAAACCCTTGTTGTCAGGAGGACCCCAATAAATGAAGAGATGGTCATAATATGTTTAGTTGATAGAAGAAAGTTTCTAGAAGGCATGACCCTTGTTGTTAGGAGGACCCCAATAAATGAAGAGATGGTCATAATATGTTTAGTTGATAGAAGAAAGTTTCTAGAAGGCATGAGGCGTGAGCATTTGTGCTTTGCTTTAATTCCAAAAGATGGTAAAGAGGAAGTAGAAGATGTGCCTATAGAAGTTGCAGATTTGTTGGATGAGTTTAAAGATATTATATTTGATAATGTGCTCGATGGGTTGCCACTTATGATAAAGATCAGTGATCAGATGGACTTGATTCTAGGAGCCAGTTTGCCAAATCAGGCAACACATAGAATGATACCAACAGAAAGTGAAGAGTTGAACAGGTAAGTGAAAGAGTTGTTATAGAAAAGGCTGATTCGAGAGAGTTTGAGTCCATGTGATGTACTAGCAGTATTAGCACCAAAGAAAAATGGAGAATGGAGGATGTGTAAAGATTCTTGAGTCATCAACAAAATCACTATCATCTACAGATTTCCCTTGCCAAGGATGGATGATATTATGGATTGTTTGAGTGGATCAATGTATTTCACAAAGATAGATTTGAAAATTGGATATCACCAGATTTGGATCAAAGAAGGAAACGAATGGAAGACAACCTTTGAGACAAAGGACAACTTGTATGAGTGGTTAGTCATGCCTTTTGGGCTAACTAATGCACTGATCACATGTACACGCGGCTCATGAATGAGGTACTGGAAGAATTTTTGGGTAATTTGTCATTGTTTATTTGGATGATATTTGGATATTCAATAACACATTGGAGGAGCATATAATGCATATCTGTATGGTGTTTGAGAGGCTAAGGGAAGAGAAATCGTTGATTATCTAAAAAAGTGTAGTTTTGTGAAGAAAGAGTTAGTGTATTTGGGATTTGTTGTCATAGTAGAAGGTTTAAAAATGGACCCAAAGAAGGTGAATGCTATCCTCGATTGACCTACTCTAAGGAGTGCTATGAGGTAAGATCTTTTCATGGTTTGGCTAGCTTTTAGAAACTTTTATAAAGAGTTTTAGCAATGTTTGTGGACCCTTGACTGAATCAATGAGAGGGGGTAAGGAGTTTAAGTGGACTTCAGGAGAAGACAAAAGTTTTGAATTGTTGGAAAAAAACGTTAAAGAACAACCTGTTTTAGCTCTTTCAAATTTTAATAAGGTAATTCACTCTTGATGTAATTCATTGTATCTACCCTTGCAGTGGTCGTAGCATAGGAAGATGTAATCCACTCCCGCCCAACAAACATGCTCCTCAATTATGTTTTTGATGTCAACGAGGATTGCAGTGTGATGAAATTCAAGGCAAACTTTGTGATGCCTGGATGAGCTTTTTTCTTGCTTGCTGTGTAGTCCCTCATTCTAAGGACAAATGAATGATTGTAGATAAACTTGCATATATTTTTTGCGCTTTCTACACATGATTTGACCCACTCAAGCTTGCCAATTTCCTCCAAAATGAGGTCAAGGCAATGTGCCACACAAGGAGACCGAAATATGGTGGGGTGCCTCTCCATCAAAAGTTTACCTACAACAATTTTAAATTAATTAGAAATTCAAACATGTTAGAAAATGTAGAATTAGAAAAAGATCAAAATTTAAATAAATTTATTTTCAAATCTTGAAAAGTTAAAAGTTTACTTGCAACAACATAACTTGCTGCATTATTCGTCACCACCTGCACCACATTTTGTTGCCCCACCTCTGCCATGACTTCCTCAATAACCTCACATAAGTGTGGCATTTTTGATATGAGCGAAAGCATTGATAGATTTGAGGAACATGGTATATCCTACAAAACAACGGATTATCATGGATCATCAACAAATTAGCTATCAACAAATCAAAATTTGAATTATTCAATCATGATTCACAATTCACTATGTATGTAGGAAAGTAGAATGATTAATCACCTCCACAGGAAACAAGAAAAATTGAGGAGTGTTCTATTCCTCATATCCATCCAACCATCAGTCATGATGGTGCAACCCTTTTCGATCCACTCCTTTCGGTGGTCGTCAAGCTCAACCTTCATATCCTCTACCATTTCATCTAAGAGGTATCCACTCAACTGAGCCTTAGTTGGGGCTTTAAATCCTCGACCACAAATAGCAACCACATCTATTCTGTTTTGCCAATAAGGAGCCCTGCTACAAATAGATTATGATTAGAAATTTAGATGACAAATCATTATGTAAGCTTGTGAAGTGAATCTATGATTAATCAATGAATATAAATATAAAACAAGTAGATATAATTCAAATTTTACTTTAACCGTAAAGAAGACAAATAAAACAAAATCAATTACTTGGCTGCAATAAATGAAATGTTGCAAAAGTACTAAAATTTGCAAATTTCTTTTTTGGTAGCATCATGAATCTCCATGTTCAAACCCATGCCCTCAAGTGCAGGTTGTGAGCTTGGAGTAGTGTAGGGCACAAAGTAACTATCCAATCTGTTCTTCCGTACTCTAGGCTGCAATAGGTTGGACTCAATCTCAATATAAGAACGACTAGCACTAGCATCAACACTAGCACGAGCATTAGAATTAGTACAAAAAGGAGGCTTGGAACCCTCTCCAACACAACCTATGGATACAGATGCAGATGCGGCTATGGGAGCATGGGAGCCAATAGCCCTTAACCCTTCAAGTTGCCTTTTCTTATTTAATTTCTCTTGTTCATATTTTTCTAATGCCACTAAACAAGTGCGTTTTACTTCAACAGATTGTTGAGTGCAAATTGTAATACCATGTCCAGGTACAACAACAATGTGGTATTTGAATCTATAAATACCACTAGAATTTATATCTTTACAAAACATACATTTTGTTTGAAATTTTGATCTTCCAAGAAAGTCTTTGGTATATTTCTAACATTCATCTTTTTTACCCATTGTGGAAAATGAAAGTGAAGGTTGTTGCAATATGAAAATTCAAGTAAAACCTTAAAGTTTCAAACTAATAGACAAAACAACAAAGCCTACTGTGCAATTTAGTTAAACTAAAACAAATATTCAAGATTTGCAAATGAAAACAAAAAAATTTAACAAAAAATGAATAATACACTAGCATGCAAAAAAAAAATCAACACTTACCTCTTGCAAAGGAGTTGAATGCCCCAATGCAATCTAATGACCTCACCAAATGGACTTTGGATCTCTTTGGTGCTCTTCCTTCTTGTTGGTTGCAAATCTGTGGTTTTTCTTGCCTCTTCTTCGCTCTCACTTTTCCTCTCTTCTACTCATGCTAAACAATTAGAAGGCCCGTTGGGGTTAAAACAAAGAGGACTTGGCGAATAAAATTATTAAAAAAACATGTGTTTTTATAAAAAAGTGACTTTACTTTTTGGCTATCTGCATGATCGATTCATGGTATTGATTCATGTGATTTTTTGCATGAATCGACGATTCATGACAAAAAATCGGTGATTTGATTCATTGGCTCCAAAAAAATCGGGCGGCATGAACCGAATCGCCAAACCAGCAATTCCAGTGATTTTTGTTA
Organism: Cupressus sempervirens; assembly: GCA_028749045.1. Lineage (NCBI taxonomy): Eukaryota > Viridiplantae > Streptophyta > Pinopsida > Cupressales > Cupressaceae > Cupressus > Cupressus sempervirens. Next base: position 189,855,589 of record CM053785.1, read on the forward strand.
CCATGGATAAAACCATTGCAAGATGTCAAGAAGTTTGTATAGAGTTGTAGAGTGTGTTAGAGGGTGAAAGGAGCAAAGTAGAATACAGGGTTATATCAGCCATTACGTGTACGAGCAAAGCCATGGGAGGACATCAATATGGACTTTGTTCTTGGTTTGCCAACCAAAGAGGGCATGATTCAAATTTTTGTGGTGGTTGACAAGTTTTCGAAGATGACACACTTCATTCCTTGCAATAAGACTAACGATGTTGTTCATTGACATACTTGTTTTTTAGAGAAGTGGCGATACTACATGGACTATCAAAGAGCATAGTTTTAGATGGAAACATGAAGTTTGTTGGGTACTTTTGGAGAAGATTATGGAAGAAGTTAAAGGCATTTAAAATTTAGCTCAACCCATCATCCACAAATTGATGGATAAACAAAAGTAGTGAATAGGAGTTTGAGAAATTTGTTGTGATGCTTGGTTGGAGATAAACCGAAGGGATGAGATTTTATTTTACCACAAGCAAAATTTGTATACAATAATTCTATCAATAGGAGCATTAGTAGATCACCTTTCCAGATAGTATACGAAAGTAGTCCTAGAAATGCTCTCGAATTAAGGAGGTTGGGCAAAGGGGAGACAATTAGTGTTGAAGCCAAAGATTTTGCAGAGCACTTGAAGAACATTCATGAAGAGGTGAGGAAGCACATTGTCAAAATGAATACATAGTACAAGGTTAAGGCATATGAGAAAATGCGACATAAAGAATTTCATATTGGAGATGAAGTCATGATTCGAGGAAAAAAAAGATTTTTAATGGGAACATATAATAAATTTAAGATGAAGTTTGAACAATGTAAGGTACTCAAGAAGCACGATTCGAGAAATGCCTATAAAATTGAGATGCCTAACTGAATATTTAATAGTGTTTAAACTTTAACATTTCATATATGATAGAGTATCATGAAGGAGGTGTTGAAGATGAGGTCGCAAGAGAACAATAGAATATTCCAACAATTACTAGAGCTACATAGGAGATTGAAAGGATCTTAGAGAGTCATGTTGGTAGAAGCACAAGAAACAAAACACATGACGAATATCTAGTCAAATGGAAAGGACAACTTGTTGAAGAAGCTATCAAGGGAGGAGGTTAAATGCCTTGGTTTTCGTTTGAACACTTGAGATGTGACAAGGCCACTTCTCAAATTACCTTGGGTGTGTGATATAGGAATATCCTAGGCGTAAGGGCAATCTTGCATCATCCAAAAATATTTCTGATTTGGCTTTCAATAAGAGCTATCTTAGTTCAGACTTCAGAGTTGCTATTCTTTGCGGCAATTGGTGATGAGTTATGGTCTTCGGAAGTCGCACCACTTGAAATGGGCAAAATAAAATTTCTTTTGAGATCTAAAAGTTCTTGGGGCTTACTCTAACATAATAAAATATTAAAAATAATAATAATTTGGGGTTGGTTGGCCTCAAGGCCTAGGGTTGAATTTCTAGAACCCTCTTGAGTACTCAAAAGTTGCCCATATAAAGAAGGCTGTTATGGTTGTCAAGGACAATTCTCTATAGATGGATGGTGGCTTTGGTCAACAAAATTCTGTAAGGAAAATGCTCATGTCACTTTGCATGTTTTATGTTTGAACTTCCATAGTTTTGGAGATAATAAGAAGCCAACTTTCTATTCTTGCAACTTGTTATTTCTCTATTTCTGTTCTGTGTTTGTGTTATTAAGCGGAGTAGCCTTCATGCAGATTAAGACTTTGTCATCACTTACGTTGAAATATAAATTAGGATCATTATCATTCTTTAGAAATCCCAAGCTGAATAAATAATGATAAATTCTCTCATACCAAGCACATGGAGCTTGTTTGATGCCATACAAGGCCTTTTCCAACTTGCACGCATGTGAGTACTTATCATGAATCACAAAACCCTCTAGTTATTCAATGTATACTTCCTCTTGAATTTTTCCATTCAAGAATGCTGTCTTTACATCCATTTGGTGAAGTTTCCATCCTTTAATGTTTGCAACCGCTATAATACTTCTGATAGAAGTGTAAGGAGGTATAGGTCCAAAAGTCTGTTAATAGTCTATGCCTTCTTTTTAAGAAAACCCTCTAGCTTCAAATCTAGTTATATATTTTTCTACACTAAATTTTGAGCAACCACTTAGAAGAAACAACAGATTCCCCTTTGGGCCGAAGAACAATGTACCACACATTATTCTTGATGATGGATTGATATGCCTTTATCATGGCATCCTTTCATAGTTGCTGATCTGAAGCCTTTTCAAAGCTTGAAGGCTCAGATGCTATAATATGACTCATCAAGGGTACACATCCTGCAAACTTATGAGGTCTTCTACTTTCTCTAGAAGTGTCATGTGGGGTTGCATTTTTTCAACCTCTTGCATAGTATGCCTAACCAATAATGGTCTCTTCTAATAAGCTGAAGTATTACATGGACCAGCAAAAGAATCTATAGGATCAATTGGATCAGCAAAGTCTTCTAATTCTGTATTCTCCCTCTGAATCTCTGATTGGGAATCTGGAACAACCATGTCCATGTCTTGAGAAGGTTCAAAATCTTCTCTATCAATTTCCATATTAGACTCTTTAGTTCTCTTGCAAGCTAAAATCTTCTTCAAAAGAGACATCTCTGCTGATTCAATATGCTTTTGACATGGAATGTAAATTCTGTATGCTTTAGATTATTAACTATAACCAACAAAAATGCCTTTCTTTCTTGAATTTTCTAACTTAGTCCTTTCCTCTTGGTTCATGAATGTTGATTGGACATCCAGAAATTATGAGATGACTGATATTTGGTTTAGGACCTAAGAATGCTTCATCTGGCAACATATTGTCTAGGATATGATGAGGACTACGATTCTGAATGTATATTATTGTCCTATAAGCTTCTGCCCATAAAAATGTTTGAAGACTTTGATCATGGATCACAGCCTTCGCTGCCTCAACAATAGACTTGTTCGTTCTTTCAGCTACATCGTTTTGCTGAGGATTAAAAGGGACACAACTCCCTCTTAATCCCAATTTCAACACCAAATTTTTGAAATATACTAGAGACATATTCATTCCCACAGACCTTAAAACCTTTGTCTTTTTGTTAGACAAGTTTTCAACAAGAGTTTTAAATTCCTTAAATCTAGACAACATTTCGTCCAATTCTATATATTTTAAAAATAAATTATTACCTACAAGAGAAGTTATCAATGAAAGTAACATAATACCAAAAACTGCTAAGAGAAGCAACAAATATCGAGGACCACACAAATCAAAATGAATCAACTCTAGGATATCCTTTGTTCTACTTTCACTACTATGAAAATTACTTTTAATGTTCATTACCTAGAGCACACCCTTTGCAGACTCTCTCATGATCTTTTTTCAGCTTTGGATGACCAACTACCACCTTCTCCTTTGATGACAAGGTTTCAAACTTTAGGCGACCAAATCTTTTATGCCATAACTCACTTGAACTTAGAGAATCATGAGCTAATGCATGGGTAGGATTTGCTGAAAGTTTGTAAAGTGTGTCCTGATGTACACCATTCTTATGAGCTGTTTGAATGCTAGTGTTCTTCCATGCAAGAACTTTGCCTATAGGAAAAGCATCATGATAACCCTTGTCTTTGAAATAGAAATCATATTCATCTTGATACCAGGAACAGAAAGAATATCACTCAGATGAGGGATTTTAGAATCAAACTGAAAAGATATAGAACCAACACCCTTCACAGAATAGCATGCATCATCACTAATGATAATTTAAACATGAGAATCTTTTTCTTTCAATTTAGAGGGGTGCTCATGATAACCTGTAATGTGACAAGAGGCTCCAGTATCAATAAGCTATGTATCATTGTTAGTAGGAACATTGCTAGAAAGAGTAGAATAAATAAGAAACCCTAAGAATTTTTTCTCGATTCTCTATGATGAGAAGAGTTTTCAACATTTGTAGCAGCCACTTAATGCTTGGGTCTAGAAGTACAATCTTTAGCAAAATGGCCATTTTTGTCACATCTGAAACACTTAATCCTAGAAAGATATTTTTCTTTGATTCTGGGGCTGAATCAAAATTGTCATCTCTAAACTTATTGAAGATACCTTTCTTTCCATTCCTTTTAGAAGTATGGGCAGCAAGTTCATGACCATGATTTGGTTTACGTCCATTGCCTCTAGCCTCTAATCTGCATTCTTCTTGAATGCACTCAACTTTGATTTGATCAAACTTAGGAAGTTCATCTTTTCCACTGATTCCTTGAGTGAAGGATTCCCAAGAGTGGGGAAGTCTATTGATGACTAACATAACCAAATCTTTATCTACAAAGGATTCTCCAATTGCATTGAGATGTTCCTTTGACTCTATAATCTTCATAAAGAAGGAAACACGTGATTTCCCTCTAGCCATTTTATAATGCAAAAGTTGATGTCTCGTGACTAGAGCTCTATTAGTGTTGTTGAATTCATACAAGTCCTTTAGATTTTGAAACATATCTTTGGTTGAATTCAACTTTGATCCTTAACAAAATCGATTAGAATCTTCCTTGCTATGATTTTGTTCTTTTCTATTGAGCTTTCTCAATTTCTTCTGAAGGCTGATTCAAAGTTCACATAGTTGAGAAGATCATTCACTTCAAGTGCAATTAGAATTCTAGATTTCCATAAATAGAAATTTGATGATTCGTCCGTTCACCATTGTGAAAGGAAAGCAAAGGGAAATGTAAAACTTAAGATTTTGGTTCTGGATCATTTCCTAAGACTCGCCTTGATACAAATAACACTAAAGACTTATCTCGACTGTTGAGGGAAACAACCTTGCCCACAAAAATGATGATGTCCACAATAGTTCGTGCTTATGATTAAGTCTTCAATACAATTAATCAATAAGGTTGTTTTTCCTTTTATCTATTAGAATATGTTTAATATTTTTTGTATCTTGCTATATTTAGTTTGTTCTAGTTAATGGTTATTTAGGCTTTCTTTTTAGTTTGATCATTCAATTCTATTTATAGGCATTGTTTTTATTTAGACAACCTTTCAAAGCGTCTGTAAATTCTAATTAAGGGTTCATTTTTAATGCAATTACGATTCTATTTTTTCTGTTTATTGAATCTTATACAATTTCATGTTATCATAATGGATGCAGGTTCGAGTATTACTCCCTCATGGGAGGGCCCAAGATTATTAAATTTTCATAGGAACGCTTGTGAAAATTTCAAAATTTATTTTCACCTTTCTCAATATGTTCCAAACTCGACTGTGGCTTATTGTAACGCCATGGTGCTAGGGTTTCTAAAAAATTGAAATTATATTTTGCATATTTGCATTTTGTTTGAAAACTTGACTAGGGTTTTATTGCAACATTGTAGGTCTTATTCGGGTCAAAGTCACAAGCTTCAATTTTTTTTGTTTGTTCATTGTGTCAAAGAACATGTTTTCGGTAGTAAATATAAATCATAAAAGTGAACGATTTTTGTTTGTGCTAAACCATGCCACATTTTTGTTCAACCCAAGCTATTGTCATTTTCCTTGCCGATTTCGAAGGTCAAATTAGATAAAAACTAAGGCCGACATTTTTTTCCAGAAAGGAGCGGATCTTTTCTTTTGACCCAACATGGTATCCTCTTGACTTTTTTCAGTGACTACTTGGCAAGAGTTTTTGCGTTTTTCTATATTGGTATCCACATAATTTTTGTTTTAAGGCCTCATGATTTTCGACCCTATTAAGCTTGTGCCCCTTGTCACATAGTAGGTCATCATTGTTGCACTAGTAGTTGACTTTTGGCAGCACCCAACACTTGTGACCTTTTCTAGGCACGTTAGTGACACTTTCTAGCATCTCAAAATTTGGTGTTTATTTCTGTATATGACGAAAGAGCAATTTCCTACGACTCCCACAAATTTTCCTCCAACATCTGCAATCTTGGAGTTTTTCAGCAACCAAATTTTTGGTGTTCAGAGGTGGAATTTTTTCTTGTGTTCCTTTTTGGAATTTTCTAGCTATGAAATCCTAATTCACATAATGCAAATTTTTGCTTCTGGGTTTTCGGCTTATTCTGGGTTTTAATAAATTTTTAATTCTTGATAAGATTATTTGATGGGTTTATTAAGTTTTTTCTGTTAAAAATTCAGGTCGGTTTTCATAATTTTTTCCTTAAAAAAAATTCATTTGCATTTTACAAATTTTCCTCACAAATAGAGTTTTGTATTCTTTGATCCATATTGATTGATCTGTATATGCTTTTGTTTGGGTTTTGATTGATATTTCACCTCAAAATTCATGTTTAGTTTTGGTCAAATTTTCTCCTCAAAATCGTTTTTGGTTTCGGTAATACACAAGGTTCATGTCAATGTTACTTAAAGTTTTTTTATCATTTTTTTTCAAAAAAAAGATATTTTGTACGCTTCAAACTGTAGTATTTTGCTGTCTGTTTGGGGACATCTTGCTCATTTGCAAAGTTGGAAGGTTTGCCAATTTTTTCCTTAATCGTGACAACTGCTCTCTGTATGTATTTCTATTTCCAGAGGAAAATCGAGTTATCTAACATCAAGTTGTGTGTTTTTCTTATGATTTTTGGTCACAAGTTTTGCTGATTTTGGGAGGCCCAGTGAAAGATTAAGTAATAGACTTTAGTCACACTAGCAAATCCTACTTAAGAAGAGGACCACCTTTTTTTTTTTGGCTACGCTTGGTCATTGACATTCTATAGATTGAGGGAGGGTCTTCGCAACAACAATTTTTTTGTACATATTTGTGACTACAAGACATGTATTGCCTTTTGTAGTGTAGTTCATAGAATGACCATTAAGGGAGGGTATTAGAATATTTAATTTTTTTGAAGTATCTCACTATATTTAGATAGGTCTAGTTTATGGTCATTTAGGCTTTCCTTTTAGTTCCATTTATAGACGTCTTTATTTAAGAACACCTTGCTTATTTTGTTCACACTATAATTAGCACGTGTAATTCAATTTAAGAGTTCCTTTAATGCAATAATGATTTCGTTTTATCCGTTTATGCTATCTTTAACAATTTCATTATCAAACATCTCCCAGTCTCTAACCAAACAATTGATTACATACACAAGATTCACAATACAGTGATTCACAAAATCAATTCAATGATCAATCACCAATAAGATAATACAAAATAAATATGGCTTTACACATATACACGACTTCGCACAAATAGAGTATGCGATAAATTTAGAACTCAAAGAATCACCGTAGTAATCTTAATATAAGGAAAGACCCAAGCTTTTTATCTAAATTACAGTGAATTGAATTTTGTCATTAAATATGTCCAGGTTTGAATTCATGCCCGCAAATAGTAAAATTCGTAATTAAATATTCAACAATGAAATTTGTGATTAAATATGTTTGATATTTTATATATTAAATCATAAATATTAAAATATATTGAAAGTATAAATCTATTATTTAATTTGAGTTTTTAATATTTATCATAATAAATATATGTTAAAAGTTTTATATGAAATAAAAAACTATCATAATCATAAATTGAATTTGATAGCTTCTAAATATTTAATAATTAGAATTAAAAAATTCAATCAATATTTGTTTAAATATACATATATTTATTTATATATCTATTTAGACTTTAAGTCCACTGAATTTAAAATTTAAAAATTTATTGGATGATTTGTTTTCGCAAGTGACTCAGATGATTTAGAGTAATTGAATATTTGATAGCTAGAATGTGGCTTAGTTTCATAGGCTTTACTTGTAGCCTATTATATTTTGATGTTTGAGACTTCTCCATCCATGTTTGAGACATTTTGATCTGGACATTTATATTGATAGACACCAATTTTGATGTTTGAGGCTATTGTTTTTAGGAGGATCGCTTGTAGATATAGTAACATTGCCTTCTTGGTATGTGTTTTTCAAATGCAACATCCTCTTATATTTATATGAAAGTGAGTAAAGAATAAACATGTCCCTTCATGGCACATGTCTATTCATTAACATAATCACAATCTTATAGTTATATATATATATCTAATATATTATTTCTTAGTTACCTCGGGTTCGTTCTTTTGCCCAGGGAACTCAACCTGGGTTTGAACCAATTCGAAATGTTAGTTCGGTTTAGGCAAAATTTGGCCAGGGTTCCAATCCCTTGGGGGTAGTTTGAACCCGGATTCTAGAAAATCGAACTCGGGCGAATTTCATGCTTAGATCAAATTTCAAGCGAACCCTAGGTGAATTTGTGGCATTGGACAACTTTATGTCATTTTTTAATTAAAAAATTGATAATGTTTTGAGTTCTGCAGCCCTAAAAAGTGAATGTAAATAGGTTATTTTGGCTTCTAAAGTCATTTGTGGTGTGCATATAATGTCTCTGTTTTTGGCAAGTCCATGCAGTTGATGGAGTTAGCTCATCATAGTGACCATCATGAGTTGACAGGGTGTTTTGGGGGGTCTCAGTTGTGGACTTACTATTTTTAGTAAGTCTATTATTGGCTGTTGCTATTTTTGGCAGTGCAGTGGGTGGCTTGGCAGTGAGTCGTCACCTATAGTAAATCAGGTTAATAATTGCATGAGCTTTTATTTATTCAATAATTATTAAGTTGCATTATTATAATAATGACATTAAGAGATGTTTTTAAAAGTATGTTGGAAAGTTTCAAGTGTTGAGTTCTTTTGGGAAACTTCCACAATTTTTAAAGTGGAGTTTTTTAGGAAACTTTGGCCAACAAAAGATTATAAATGAGAGTTCATTTCATTGGGAAAAGCATGCTTGAATATATATTTGTTTTTTTTGCCTTTGTGGCTTTTTCCTAATTTCTAAATTATATGCCCTTGCTGATGTATAAGGGTCGAGTCTGAGAAGTTCTTGGCAATTGTGCTGAAGTATATAATTGGCCAACATTCTCCTACTGTATCTTCTGTAGCTAAGATGAACACTCTTGAATACTATATTTTCTCAACTTATTATTTGGCTAAGGGTTTTGTGAAGTTATCTTGAGGACTGTTCGAATCTGGTGGTGGAAGAAATTTGTTGCTAAGTTATAACAAATTGCAATTGTCTCCTATTGTGAATACTATGGCTTGGAGATTCTGTGTGTTAATACTCTGAATTGTGGTGATCTGTGATTTTCTTTGTTGTGGAGTTTAGATCAGTTTTGGTGGACGAATTATACTGGGAGGTCTGCAGACATTGGTTGTCGTGATTGAAGTGTGAGTAGATTACATGATGATAGTTGATGACAGTATCTTGAGTCCATAACCTGCTTAGGAGTGAGATGGTTGTGGTGAAGCCAGCATTAGCAATTGTTGGGTCTGCGTTCTAACATAACAGTTGAGTGGTGGTAATTGGGAGGCATGTCTAGCTCCAACCCGCACAACATTGTCCTTCTAGCATTCAACATTTTCAGTGGATGGCTAAAGACAACCATTGCTTGCAATTACAAGTGGAAAATCTTGGACACGTGGATTGGTGTTTGCTAACTGCTTGCGGTTTACCTGAAGCAAGTCGATTGGGCATTTGAACTTGGACGTGATTCCTCCATTAAACATTGCAGTCTATTTTTCAAGCTAGGTTCATTGTTATTTATTTTGGTTGTATGAGCCAATTAATAAATTGCTTCATACTTTTTAATAATTAAATAAATTGGGCAACAATTGTATAGCTAGTAGAATACAAGGAAATAAGAGAAGTGCTCTTTTACATTGATTAGACAAATTCTGGTTGGTTATGTGCATTTAATTGTTATAAGAAATCGAAGGAATTTGTATGTTTCAAGGAACCAAGAAGCAAAACTATAAAAAATTTAAAAAACATAGACGAAATTCTTTACACCCAGCTAGTTATTAGATTGAGCTAGGTTGGGCTTTTTACAGTGCAAATAGGTGATTGAGCAAAAGTAAGTTTGTGCACGGAGGAGTTGGAAGATTGGATTGCGTGCTATACTTTAACTTGCTGTTATGATTCATGGATCATGATTTAGTTTTAATGTTTTCAATCTTTGATGTTGAACTTGAAAATTTTAAATTGAATTATATGATGGTATGATCTTGATTCATGATGCTATGATTACACCTTACATGTTTAAAGTTAATGCTTATGGTGTTTTCGTTCTTTAAATGATTAACTAAGATTAAATCATGTGATTTTATGTTACTCTATGCTTCTAGGCTTCATAAATATGTATATATATATATATATATTAAAATAATAAAATAAAATTTTATATGTTTTTGTACAAACGATCCCAAAACCCTTTCCAAAATTTTGCCCAATTGACGAACTGGTTTTCGAACCCATATTTCGAATCGAACTCGAACCGGTAACTAAGTATTATATATATATATATATATTAAGTATATATACATATATATATATATATTAAGTATATATACATCACATCTATTCTATATATATATATATATATATATATATATATATATATATTTGCTACAGTTTTTTTGAGAGAAGCTACGAAACATTAACACTCCCTCTTAGCTAGGGAGGATAAACACATGACATATATTACACCATTGGTAATATTAGAAACGATATTCTAGAATATCAACACATGATATTCACCAAATTTTCTAAGTAACATTTTGATATCACATTTGACATCATGAGTATTGGTCTTCCAGAATATCAACTCATTATATTCACCAAGTATTCATATAAGGTTTGATATCACATCTGATATCATGAGTATTGGTCTTCCAGAATACCTACACATCATATTCACCAAATGCTGTTTTGAGTAATGGCCTTCCAGAATGTTGAGAAGCAAGATATTCACCAAGTAGTGTGAGTAATGGCCTCCTGAACATCAAGTCACATGATATTCACCAAGTACTCAGTGCAATGGCCCTCCAGAACATCAATTTGCATAACATTCATCATGTACTCAAAAAAATGTTTATAAGGTATGCATACATGCATTCTCATAATGCTCTCCATATAAACATCCACAATGCAAAGTATAATCTATCACGATCTGCATAGATATTGTAAGATATCCATCAATAAAGAAAATTAAGTTATTGTAAGATCATCACCTTTGAATAACTTCTACAAATACAGAGGTATATTCGTGAATCATAGTCCTCTTGATTGCTACAATTTATTGATCACTGGAGAATCCCTCTCAACATGGTTTACTCCCTTTGGATCAATCTCCCTTTTCCCGCAATAACATTCTCAAAGAAGAAAAGATCAAGGCACGTAGCTCTTATGGTATCTATAGAAATACAATAAATAAGAGATTAAGTACAAAAGTAAATAAAGGTGGTTCTCAAGATATAACAATCAGAGGATTGATGCAGATTGCTCCAATGAGGGTCCATATAGTTCTTGGTCTTGAATCTCCAAAAATTTAATCAATGGTTGAAAGTCGCATACTTTGATGAAATACAATCTATAGTGAAAGACTCTTCCACTTTATCGATTTCATATATATATCCTCAATATAAGACCATGGGGAGGATATTTCAATCACTTGCATCATATTTGTTAATTCTTCAATATAGATTTCTATTGATACATCACATTTAATTATGCCCTATGATTTGGAATTTCCGACATGCCGGAGATCCCTCTAAACGTTAAAATTACATTATTAGGCTATCCGTCTTTCTCGATATGATCGAGAATAATTAACTTCGTCTTATCTAGTACACGTGAGAGTACTTCCTATCTTCCTGTTCAACTAAGAAGACTCCTTCCCTTCGCACAACGGTCGGTGTTCGATCAAATCATCTTCCCTTCTGTTAGATCGTATTATCATGTCCTCCTATCGCATAAGTCTTCCAATCGCTACCACTTCCTTATTGCATTGTGGTTCGATCCACTTGCAATTGACTTTGTCTTCTTCTGCCCTGAGTGAAATTCCTAATCTCTTCTAATATGCCGTGTGCTTTTAACATTATTGAGTGTCCACCTTCCTTATATTGGTCATGACTTATCTTCTTATGTAAGCGCTTTAAATCATTCATTCCTTGAGTCTGCTTTGTTTTCCTTTTGGTATTAGTCCGAAACCATCCTTGGGTTGCTCTTCAACATGCGTGCCTCCCTATTGGTTGGTTAGCGGTCCTTATCCCTTGCCATAGCTGCATTTATGGTGGTTATGTTTAATCTTTCCTTTTTAATTTTTCTGACATGCCATTTATTAATTTTCTTCCTATCATAGATTTGCTGACTTGTTTATCCAAATAAATCCATCCTTTATGAGTCGTCCATTTGCAGATATGATATGTTCAGTTCTATATATCTGCAATATAGTTTTTTTTCCCTCCACCTTTGCACTTCATAGATCATCTTATGATCTTTGATTAAACTCTAAAAGGATCCGATACTAAACTAAAATATGATTCCCTTTGATATAGTTTGAAGGAAATGATGAAGCCCATGCGTGTCGATCTCATAAGTCGACTTTCTATAAAAAGCCTCAATGAAACTCATCAGCATTCTTCAACAATTTCACATATATGTGTTTGATCTATTTCAGTATAGCCAAGGCTCAGAACTTCATGCTAACAATTTTTTAGAAGGGGTACGATAACCAGAAACTCATTTTAATGTAGATGATTCCCACATAAATACAACAGACTTAGAAGTAACAACTCAAGAGATACCCGTTATGATTGATATTTCTGTGACTAAAAAATTAGTGTAATGTATGACCATATGTTAGCAATATTTTTCGACTGTATTGTAATCATTTCCTTTGTTGTTCCTAAAAAAATTTCCTAAAACTTTTATAGCCAAGTTTCGGTTTGTTACACAGTTCACACAGATCTTGGTCTTTCTCAGCAGCTTCAGAAGGACACAATTCTGGCCAAATGAGCCCAAGTAACTCAGCCCTACACAACTTTGCAAGGGCTACATTCAAGCACAACATGGTCTTCTCACTGACCCTCCTAAGATCTCTTATCTGAGGAGTTCGTAGCTGCTTTGATACCATGTTGTAGAGAATCGCTTTCAGATGTGGTAACACTGCCTTCTTGGTATGTGTTCTTCAAATGCAACATGTTTCATTAACATAATCACAATCTTATAGTTATCGGTTCCTGCCTTATATGAGGCAGGGAACTAATGTTTTTGTTTGAAGGACTACTTCCCTGGGCATAAATCTTATTTTTTTGAATTGAAAAATGTAGGGAAAATACTAAGGATAAGAATGTGATTAATGCTCGTCAGAGTTAATTTAATATTTTCCATTATATTTTCCAGCAACGTGAACAATGTGAACTTCATTCCACATGTTGACCAAAAATCGAAAAAAGGGTAATGGGAATAAGCGGAATTGAGGTGGTCATCTGCAGGTTTTTTTTTTGCTTGCATACAAATGTTCAGCGACTAATAAATTGCCCAGCAATTCCTGTTTTTTTAAAACTAAGTTTCTAATAGAAGATTGATTTTGGAAAATGATTTACAATTTAAGGGTATCCAATTGTACTCTTACGTTGTCAGACTGGTTTATATTTGTAAAATAAAATATTATTATTTTTACTTTCAAGTATCTCTTAAAGATATTTAGATAATCTGAGTATAATTTTTTAAAAATTATTATTTTTGGCATCTATGTTATTAAATTATTTACTTTAGTACTACTATGAGCTTCTAGGTTTCTAGAAAATGTTAATGAAAATCTATTGTGTATTTAAAATCTGAAAAAATTAATCAATAATTTTGATATTTTCTTGTTAGAAAAAGAGTAAGAAAAAATAGAATTTATTTAAAAAATAATAAAAATCAATAATGAGATGTAAATTTTATTTAATATAAATGTCTTTGTAAGCTAAATAAAGTGTGTTGTATAAAGATATTAAATATTTCAAATAAAAAAAGTTTCAATTAATTGTATGTAATATAAAATAGAAAAAACTTACCAAGTGTTCAAAGTGACTTTACATGCATAATCCTATTCGAATTTAATAATCAAAACATAATGTAAGTAATAAAAATGATATAAATAATAAAAATGATTAGATTAGTAAATCTAATTCAATTTAGTAATAAAAAATAGTTAAAGTAAACAACTACAGCCCCCACTATGATGCCAAAAGGCAGGGACTCCAGCTCGCAAAAAGCTCTTGTTTATATATATGTATGTTTGCTACAGTTTATCCGAGAGAAGCTACAAAACATTAACAAAGACTATTGTTATAATGCTGTTATACTGATTTATACTGCTGTTACTATCATTTATGTTGTTATACTACTGTTGTAACTCATGAAACTGTGATTTATTTGCATATTGTTTTGCTAGTAATCAGTTATTGACACATCTCTCTCTCTCTCTCTCTCTCTATAATATCTAATATATTTAAAAAAATTCAGACACTCGCACACATGCAGGTGCGCATGCACGCACACACGCAGGTGCACACGCACACACGCAGGTGCGCATGCACGCACACACAGGTGCACACGCACACATGTACATGTGCAGACAGACACACAGATGCCCACACCCACACACACAGACACACCCACACATGCACATGCAGACATACACGTGCACACGTACACTCTCTCTGAAAACGTGTTTCCAACGGTCCCCCGTGCCTGTCCCTGAAATATTGTGGAATATAGGAGTTCATTCCTTAGTCACACACAGAAGATGAGGACTAAAACACCCATTGACTATCTCTTCTAAACAAAATTTACCAGTTGAAGATGCAACATGGGAGGAAGAAGTGTTTATGTAGAGGCGCCTACACTTAATTAACATTGAGGACAATACTTTTCTTAAGAGGGGTGTATGCTATACCTTTAATATAAGAATATAAGGTTATGAGTGGATGTCATGTGACTACTTTGATATTGAATAATTTTGTATTATCAGTATTATATTAATATTAGTAATGTGTGGCATCCTAAGGCTTCTATGTGGTTATCACAGTTGTCTAGGGTGATATCCTAGGCATATGAAGGGAGTATTCCTTTAGTAAATGTCTTTCTCCTGCACTGTATTTAATTATTGTCAGCTATCTGTTTTTGATAAGGACATAGACTAGCACAGATCCATCTCATAAATAGATCTTATATTTGCTGAGAGTTATCCAGAAGACTCTGGTTGCTCACCTTGGGGCAAAATTAGTGTAAAAATTTAGGCATTGGCAACTCAAATCTTTTGGATCTCTCTTTCTCTCAACAACTAATTAGGTGTATATGTAAGATAAGTTGTAGTATTTTTATTTTGGTTTTGTTTGTTCACATTATTTTGTTATTATCTTTGCTTTTAATATGTATTTCCTATATTTCGAGTTTTGTTTTTGATATTTTTATTATGTTATTGTTAATCATTGTTTTAATTTTTAAATATCTTTGCTTTATAATCCTTTTTAGATTTTCCATGCATGATAATGGTTTCCTATTATTGTAATTTTTTCACCATTTCCATAGAATTCTTATATATCTAATGTGGTTATCGTATCTGTGCCTACTTCCATGCATGTGTGGCAGTGATGTTTTTGAACCTGCTTAGGTAGTTAAATGGCGGATCCTTCATGGAATACAGCATATACCAACAAATTGTATGGATAAAATTTGACTGGTGCTGTGGAATACAAACGTAATTATGCATGTTCAGGGAAAAACATTATATGCTGTTATTGAATAAGTTTGATGTTTCTTTTCATGGTCGCACATTCACATTCCATCAATAACATTTTTTCCGATCAGTGATACAATGCTAATGCGTTCCCAATGGAACCTTGAGACATTAACTAGATATACTCAAAGATCTGAATCCAAAAGAATACAAAACTATCCATGATACACTAACAGGATATGACAAAGCTAGGGCTGAATAGGCAGGTAGGCTGCTTTTTACAGTTTTTTGCTCTGATTGTTTGTGTTTGCTTATTATAGCTGGAATGGATGAAAACTGTATTAGCTGCAAATTTTTAAGCTTGTCCATGTAAAGTATATAATTGCATGTGACTTTTTTCCTACAATGTATAATTCTGTCAACTAGTGCATTTGATCTTAAAGATTAATGAATAAGAAGGAAATTTATATATTTAACTTGAAGTAATACACTTTAAATTCCTGCCAAAAAATGAAAGTGAGTGACATTTCTAATGCATGGTTAAAAATATTTCCAACAAATGACCCATTTCTCTGGAAACTACCTTTGTTGGAGTAGACTAGAAATAGTAATACGTTTCCTTTATATGTGTCTCAGTCAAGTTTCCGATCTGCGGGAGGAGTGTCAGGACGTGAGAAGCGGAAAGGTCGAAAGCATGGATTGAATGAGCAGAAAAGGCAAGAGATCAAGGAGGCATTTGAATTGTTCGACACTGATGGGTCAGGTATGTCTCCAGATCTCATGGAAATCTTAATTAAATTGAGCAATTAATTCATGTTTGCATCTGATATTTAATTGTTGCAGTTCTCTTTCATTTATACAGGTACAATAGATGCAAAGGAGTTGAAAATAGCCATGAGGTATGACTACAACCTCTGCACTCTATGTTGAGTAGAAACATAGCTTGTCAGTTTAGTTCAATATTGGAATCTGTTTGATTTTGTTAACATTAATTCTTGGCTGCAGGGCTCTGGGATTTGAGATGACAGATGAGGTAATTTAATTAGTAATGTTATTATCAACTATTTGGTTTTGCTTTGTAGTAGAAAGGGTAATTTGATTTTCTATCCCTGCGCTAGTCAATAAATCTTGAAGATTATGGAAATCACCATTAGTTCTAATTGGTTATGGGAAGCTTTCTGTATCAAAGTGATCTAAGAAAAGCATTACAAGAATTAAAATCAGAAGTCTTAGGAAACATTGAATTGAATTCATATTATTTCGAAGATTTATCAGAGAACACTTAAAAGAGTTGTATTTTGTAGATGATACGTCTTCAAGAGGTTTATGAGAAGCACTAGAACAAAATATCTATGGGGCTAGTAGATAATACGAGCATGAAGCGCATCAAATTGAGATACCATATAGAACAAGTTGTCTGATGCCTTAATTGAGGGAAATCAATGCCTGGACCAATCTTTAAGGAATTTATTACTTTTATCTGTCCCACATCTCTTAAATGGTGCATGTTTGAAGCAAGCAAAAGATAAATTAAAAAGAGATACATGATTGGTATAATAATTATTTCAAAATGGCATGGTGCAATATCTCTTTATGAACTTCAATTTCTTATCTATGTTCCAATGCTATGTTACTGGTTTGGCCTTCTGAACCTATAGTTTTGACTCCAATCTGGACCAGATGCGGGGTACGTCTAAGGCCCATCGAAATCACCGTGGGTTCGTTGCGTATGATTGCTGCTGAATTGGTAACAAATTTTTAGGATATTTTCTTTTGTTGCCAAAATGAAACTACATTTTGCTGTGAATTGTTAAGCGCTTGCAATCTTATAGGAAGACAACTACCTAAATCAACTTGACAAAATAATAACATCCCAAACAAAGGAGTAAATAAACTGTTCATAATTTATGATTTGACTAGTATTTTGTATTTGGTGAGGCTGAATTGACGAAGGCAAGTGAAACTATGGGAAGAAGAGTTCCATCTGTGCACTTACAACATCACTAGAGAGGCATAGTCAATAAATGCTATATTTTTTAGGTTTTTTAATGTTCTACTTTAGCATTTTCATTTAATTTTTTAATTTGTTGTCCATGAGCTTTTAATTATGAGATTTATAAAATTATATTAGAAAGTTTATTTTTGATTTGCAAAATGTAACGCTAGGTTGCAATGATAAAATATATTAATTGTAAAAGATAATTACATTGATTTTGACCAAACATAGGGGTGGCCAATCAAACTAGAAACACACAAGTTCTACAGAGCTACACTCCCTAATCTAAAACAGGTTACCAATCAAAATATGTTGCAACCACTGAAAGGCACAGGGAGTGAAAAATATCACAACACCATGGATGCCGCAAAATTGGCAAGACCCACATTAGTGAACTGTTCAACTATTCTAGGTTCCTCAAAAAATCCCTTCGGACATGTGGTGACCTCTTCACATTTCATACCATTACAAATGGGGACCCCTACTTTTTGGTCCACTCGACCTTTTTGGTTTTGGTTCTTGGTAGTTTTGGCATAGATCCCTTGAAGTTCCTCATGTTCCAAATGAGAATTGATGAATTTGGCTATGTTTGGAGTGGAGGGTTGCTCGTTGCCTTTTAGGGTATCAGTTTTGAAGGTTGTTCTGATTTAGAATTGGGAGTTTGGACGAAGTATTGAGTTGAAAGCCCTTCCAAAAATGAACATGTGAAATTTTGGTGAAGCTCGTATTTTTTGGTGATCTTCCTATTTTTTAAGTGAGTCTCAAATTGGCTTCATTTGTGTTTGGTGAAGTTCCTATTTTTAGGGATGTCCTTGTTTCACACTTGAACAAGCTTACTATATATAGTAAGTCTATTTTTTAGCTGGTCATTTTAGGCAATTGATAGACACTGATTGAAGAGGATGAAAGTGGGCATAAAAAAGTCATTCAGAATGCATTCTTGAAAAAGAAACCTTCGGAAAAAGCCAACTCTGCAAAACCGTCTTTGTAAAAAGTAGTTAAAAAAGCACCCCTGGAGAAAGCAATTTGAAAAAGTATCAAAATGGAAAAGCAACTTGAAAGACAAAAATGCATTGAAAAAGCATACACCTCTGTATAGATTTCAAAATAGGTTCAGTGCGCAATGTGTTGCTCATTTGTATGAAAGTGTAAGAACGAGGCAAATAACTTGTACAGGGGGGACATGTTCAATTGTTGGGCGAGGTCCAATGCTGGAAAGCATTGCAAATGAGCCGAGTTGGGAAGGCAACGCAAGTGAGCTGAGTTGGGAACACAAAACCAAGTGAGCTGAGTATCGATCTCATAAGTCGACTTTCTATTAGAAGCCTCAATGAAACTCGTCAACATTCTCGGCAATTTCGCATATATGTGTTTGATCTATTTCAGTATCGCCAAGGCTCAGAACTTCATGCTAACAATTTTTTAGAAGGGGTACGATAACCAGAAACTCATTCTAGTGTAGATGATTACCACACGGACAACAGAATTAGAAGTAACAACTCGAGATACATTAATATTTCTGTGACTAAAAAATTAGTGTAATGTATGACCATGTGTTAGTGATATTTTTCAACTGTATTGTAATCATTTCCTTTGTTGTTCCTATAAAAAAATCCCAAAACTTTTATAGCCTATTTACAAGTATCCCCGGTTTGTTACACAGTTCACACAGATCTTGGTCTTGACGTGTCACCCTTAGCTCCCATTTCTTACAATGAATTATGTATTACGTTAAGTGGTTAAAGGTCTTCATGACCAGTTTTTTGTTTTGTTTTGGGATTTGACATGTATAATATCGATATTCCAATGAATAATCAAATTTTAATTTTTGTTGGATTGGGCCCATGTGATATTTTAATTACCTAAATGAGTAATTATGTATTTCAGATTTGACTTTTGAGCTATATAGCTTATGGTCATTATGTGACGACGTCAATGAATAGGAACTTATTTCCTCGATGAATTGTAACTAAATATGAAAACAAATAATTAGTCCAATAATTTTAGTTTATTACTTGTAAATAATAATTTAAATTTACTATTTCATTTTCTTTTGAAAATCACAATTCTTAGGCGAAGATAATATTCTAAATATGTGTCAACCTGGATTCATCTCGACTCTTAGCATAATATGCGATATTTGCACATTGAGCGTTTAAATGGAGAGATTTGGATTTTAAATTTTGTTTGGAACTTATGCGCACATTGAGATTGATATTGAGATTGAATTCTAGTAAGTCATAGATCCAAGGCTATGCACTGCTTGCATAATGTATGGCAACTGTGGAGTTGTATTAAATTATATTGTTTTCCTTCCCCAGGCATCCTCAAGAGAACGAACTGTTTCAATTGGTTTTATAAATATGCCATAATTTGATTTGTTTTGGGGATTTCATTAGTTTCTAATTATTTTCTGATAGCTTGGCTACCCCTTTCAAGCGAAAATGCATATAAATATAAACGGAAATGATTGAGTTTGATTTACTTTAGCGTGAGTCTTCATGCACCGATTAAAAAATTTAAATAGCAAAGAAGATGGGGTTCAAAACTAAAATATTGATTCTTACGCTGTTGGGTAGAATTAGGAAGAATGCTTTATGAAATGGCAGAAGCTAATCATTGAAACAATAACAATATCGTGTGAGAAATGACGAAGATGAAATCCCCAGAGTAACATTATATCTACGAATCGGAATTATTTAGTTTAAAAGCTTTAAAAATGCATATTTTTATTAGTCCTGATAAAATGTGCATTTCACTTCCCTTGTTTCTTTTTTAAAGAACCTTCACCTGTTATTTTGATATTCTCTTGATTTGGTTCGTGCAGGAAATAAGGCAGATGATTGCTGATGTTGATAAAGATGGAAGTGGGGCAATCGACTTCGATGAATTTGTATACATGATGACAGCAAAAATGGGAGAACGAGATACCCGAGAAGAATTGACAAGGGCATTCCGAGAAATAGATCAGGACAAAAATGTAGGAGTGTGAATGCTTAGTTTGTCAGCAATACGTTTCTTCTTATCTGCACATGTTGATACGACTAGCTTTTATGTGAATTTTTCTTAGGGAAAAATCTCTCCTGCGGACATTCAGCGAATGGGCAGGGAGTTGGGTGAGAACTTCTCAGAACAGGAGATATATGAAATGATTAACGAGGCAGATCATAATGGTAAGATCTTTTTTATTTGTCAGTGATCAATTTGCTGTGAAACAGTAGGTTCCTTGCCAATTTGTCTGAAGGTCCTTAAAAGTTGTAATCTTCATCGTCTTTGATTTGGAGAGTTTGCATTCATTTAATAGTTGGATCTGTTTATATCCAGATATTTTTAAAGTTATACTGTTTCGTAGGTTTTAGTATTTACAAGTATTCGATGTCTAAATGTTCCCCAGTGCATTGGGGAGTCTGTATTTCCCGAGTCTTAATGAACATGCAAATTCTCTGCAGCCGATGGTGAAGTTGATCTCGAAGAGTTCTTCAAGATGATGAGGAGAGCCAATCTTTACTAGTTACTGTGCTTCTGGAGATGTTCTCTCTGTTTAGTTGACTGTAAAAAGAGAATCATGGCGCGTTTTCTTGGTTATTTTGTAGAAACATAATGAATCTAATTCGATTATTTCTAGGGTACAAGGGACACTAATTGTAAGGGAGTATTAAATTTCTACGAAAAATGCCCATATTTTATTGTTACGTTTCGTATGATAAGTTATATGTTCCCTACTTCATCTATCAATAGGGTATTAAATTCAAGCTAGGTATAGTATAATGTATGTTAGAAAAGAAGAGAAGGAAAATGAAAGATAAGATATACCAAAAACATGGCGATGAAGTCGAGCTGAAGTCAAGTACATCATATTAGAAAAGTTAGAAAATACATGTTATTTTTGAAAATGCTAATTGATTGTTAAATAATATGGTAGGTGGAAGAAAATTAATATTTATTTATTTATTTTCCTCTTTAGTCCTTGCCTAGGGAGGGAATTAATGTTTTCCTTTGTTCTCATCTATTAACTTTTGCAATAAAAACAATTCTGGACTTAAAAGTTTGATGATCATTATTTAAAAAATATTTTTTAATCAAATTTATTTCTAATTTTCTATTGGCTAGTACCAATTTTCCTAGGAGTTTAATTATTTTTTGAATTCAGAAAAAAATAAAAAAATTCATGAGAAATTTCTAGATGTCTGCAACGAGTTGTTGTGTAGCACCCGATCTTTAGAATTGGTTTTAGGCAAAAACAAAATGGGCTTTGCCATTGGATCTGTGATTGGCGACTGATTGGCTTTCTCAACAAATAGTTGTATGTTTCTATCCATCCAACTCATATTTTTTCATTTGTGATGCTTGTGAATGGAAATAGGTTTGTGAATGCAGAAGATAAAGGGCATTTTGTAGGCCAAAGGGCTTCTTCAGAATGGAAGTAGGTTTGCGAAGTATTCAAGAACACAATTTGTAATGTTCAAAATGGTGGGAAATCGACCAGAAACAATGTCGAAGCATGTAGTGAAGCTATTGTTTGTAATGAAAAATATTTTAAAATAAATTATTAAAAATATTTATTTAAAAAAAATAAAAATTTAAAGAATTCATTTTACTTTTCATAAGATATTTCTTTTCAAAAATATCAAATCAATTCATTACTATTTGAAAATTCTATTTCACATTTTTTTATCTTTTGATATTTAATGGATTAAATAATCTATTAAATAAAATAAAAATATAAAGTAAATCTAATATTGTAGGGTCAATTATGTATCAAGCCACATAAAATATTAAATTAATTCATTAAGCTATGGTATTTTAATTTTTAAATTGTTCTTAATTTTTCCTCTTGTTGCAATATGCTATTTAGTGTTTGAAAAAATATTAATTAAAAAAAAGTCAAATCTAATTAACCCAATGGAAAGGAGACTTGTAGTAAATATTATACAATAAAATGCATGGACAAATTTGTGTCAGTTATGATTCTAAATAACCTATTCCTTGTTATCAATTATGATTCTTTACAACTAAAATTTTGCAAATAAACATTTGGAGATAAAGTCTACATTCAACGTTGCTTGTCTACTCAAATTTAGATTCGCAAACTCCTATTTTTACCATCTTCAATCTTTGTATCTAACAATCTTGTATTCTTTCAAAATCTACTTTTCACTCTTCACATGAGCCAGGGACTTAAGCTCTAATAGAGCTCTTGTTTAGAATGTCCTCATTTTAAGCACATATAATGGGTTCCTTTTAACTACTCTATCAATGATTGCATGTATGTATACATGCACACACATGTATACTATTTTGAATGTTAATTGAGACCTATTTTTTTCCTCTAAATTTAGAGGATTTATTAATGTGTAGAGCACAATGTATAACTTGCATATAGTGATGTGCTACGTATATAATCCTTGAGAAGTGCCACATAGAGATTTTAAACCTAGTTTCATAGCTAGGGACTAGGTTTTCTTTATGTCAACTTAGAGTGTTACTCCTTGATCGATATGTTTTGATCTTTCCTTCTACAAATCACTTAGACCAACATAGCTAAATAAGCTATAATAAGAAATTGTGTATATGATTTGAGGTTACATAATTTGAAATCAAGCTTAGCTTTTATTTAGATTAATTTGTTATTTTGATAAATTTGTTACGTATAGGTTGAAGTTATATTATATATAATATTAATTTTTTATATATATGTACATACACATACATATATACGTATTTATCTATACATGCATTCATTCATATAGAAGGAATCATGTAATGCATACTTATAAATAAACTCTAAGTTACTAATTTTAAAGTAAAAGTTATATCATTTATTCTACATCAATATCTACTAGGAATAGGTGAACTCATATTATTGAAACATAAAATTTCATTGACATAAATAATAAGAGTTTATTGTCAATAGAAAATATACGAAGAATGCTATCCTTCCCTAATACATAACGACACGAAGGTATATTGAAATCAAACCTTGTTTAACTAGAGAGGAGAATGAAATTGCAAAGAGAAACATTTCATTTTAGATAATCAATTTAATAATGGTAATGAAAATGATGAAAATTAATTGAAATAAACAATGAAGTTTGGGAAAAGAGGTTTAGAAGAGTTTAATCTTTTGTTTTATTTATCATTATAGAAAGTTAAAAAAAGAGAGCTATAGGAACCAAAGACGTAGTCATCTAGAGATGAACTCTAATGAGTCCTAATAGGGTTTTACTTGATTATTCTCTAAAATTCTTTAGGGTTTAGATTATGTTTATTTCATACTAAGAGAATCCTAAATCTCTATCATTATTATAATTAAAAATACCAATTGATTTACAACATTTACTTAAGCCTTAATTCTTTATTCCTCTCCTAACACCAACCCTAAGTCAGATGGTATAATTATTGTTGCTCGAGTATGAAAATAGTCTACTTGAGGATCCCTCATGAACAAATCTCCTTTTGGGAATCTTTGACTTAAAGTGAGCGAATTACTCCTTCCCATGTGTAAACTCCCTATTAGCTTAGTTGTATTAATGAGTAATTTAAGAATTAACTTAGTATTTGTTATCATAAAAATATGTTAGATGCAATACTTCTAAATAAGCATCCAAGTTCATCATACATTTAACATTTAACATGTTTATCTTAATTCCCTACTTCTCTCCTAAAAATAAGCCTAGGGAGAGTGGATTTACTCATCATAGGGCGCTTAACACCATTACACTCTCTAGATTTACTCCGCCTCTCCCTACACAACACCAACTATTAAGTCCCAAGACTATAGCTAGAGAATAATGAATAGGTTATACATATATCAATACCTCTTATATATTCATCATATTAACATGTTTATATAAATGACCCTCTTAAAAAAAATCACAACACTTCATAATTAAAATTCTTTTGAAAAGCCATAATCATAATCATTTTGAAAAGTCACAACCCTTCATAATTATAACCCTTTTGAAAAAGTCACAACCTTCATTATCGTAATCCATTCAAAAAGTCACAACCCTTCATAATTGAAATCCTTTTTGAAAATCACAACCCTTCATAATTACAACATTTTTGAAGAGTCACAACCATTCATAATTACAATCCATTTGAAGAGACACACCCTTTCATCATTGCAACCATTCAAAAAGTCACTTCCCCTTCTTTTCTTCTCATTCTTTTCCTTTCCATTAATCCTTCTTTAACTTCGATCTTCTCTATTCTTCCATCTCCAAAAAAACTCTCCTCCCTTTTATATCTTAATTTGAAGGAGTCACATCTCTTTACTACATATCTATTGACTTTTCATTATATTTAGTTAATTTGTAATATTTAATATTATATTAATTATTTACTTATTTATTGTTTTTATACTTTAATATATAGTTTATTATTATTATTTATTATTTCTATATTAAATTTAATATATAAATAAGATCAACTTTACATAGTAACTATATAAATAAATAATACATAGTTCTTTACATATATAATAATATATTTATAAAAATAAAGAAATAATAATACATAGTTCTTTTACCTTAAACTATGATCCACCCCTGTTCCACCTTAGCAACAATATTTTGCCCAGGAAAGGAATCCAAGACCGAAGGAAGCCCTCCTTGGTAAGAAAGATCAATAGATGAATGCAAGGTAGGGGTAACATGTAGTTAATCAACAAAAAGGGAGTGAGATGTTGAAGAAACACGAGTAGGTCCAGTAGGATTCTAAGACACATGACTACAAGTTGACAAGGGGGAGAATCTAACATCTTGTGCCCAGACAATAGAAAAGCTAGTTGTTTCCAAAAATATTTTCCATTTCCATTGTCTCCAAAAAGAGATTCCATTGTTGTTGTCTCCAAGAAGAGATTTCATTGCTATCGTCTCCAAGACTATCACTACAAAACTTATTTGCTAACACTAGAAATGCTTCTCAAGTGTGTTCTCCAAATGCCTCATGACCCCCTTTTATAGTACTCTCATTGGAAAACCAATGACTAAAATTTAATTTCAATCAAAGATAACTTAGAATTAAAAAACCCATAACAAATTGGTTGCTACATCTCCCTAAAGGAATCGATTAACTAATAAATAATTATCTTCACTCTAACTAAATTTCTACAAAAAAAATTAACCATGACTTTTAGGAAATGTATGAACAATTGTCCAAGCTACCCCAACTAACACTTCCTCTTAGCAAGGAAGTTGTTCTACATGACACCCAACTTATCTATTATGAACATGAATTTTACCTTCCCCAATGCCTTTCTTAGAATGTTTGCAACTTTTTATTCTGTAAGTATATACTATAGCTAGGCACAATCCCTAACGAAGTGATACTTGATGTCTATATCTTTACACATATCATAAAACACACGATTCTTAGGTAATTTAAGACAACTCTGATTGTCACAGTGTATCATAGTAATCTCAACTCTTTGACCAAACAAAACTACTAGCAACTTCCGAAATCATATAGCTTGACACACCGCTATAGTAGTTGCTATGTATTCTAATTATGTAGAACTCAAAGCCACAAATTTTTGCTTCTTGCTTAAGAGACAACTCCTAACCCTAAATTGAAGCAACATCTTGAATTGTTTTTCTTGTTCGTTGGACTACTTGCCCACTTTGCGTCACTATATCCTATCAAGGTAATTCATGCACCTCAAATATTTCTAATCCCATAGTTAATTGCACCATGTAAATAATACAACACATGCTTTGTCATTGTCCAGTGCACCATCTTTGGCTTAACCAGGAACTAACTAAGATAGTTTATTGCAAAACCTATATCTAGCCCAATGTTGACCAAATACATGAGAAAACTAATCATCTGAATGTATAAGGTGGGATCTACATCTTTCCTTATCCCTAGATATGTCTACCTTCTTCCAATTTGTGATCATGGGAGTTGACATGTCTTTGCAATCCTCCATCCTGAACCTCTTCAAGATTTCAATGCAATATTTCCATTATCCAAGGAAAATATCTCAATATATCTGCCACACCTCCATGCTTAGAAACTAGTGCATAAGTCCCAAATATTTTGTCTTGAACTCTATTGCAATGTCCCCCTTGCACTCCTCTTTGGGCCCCGGTGAACATGTTAGAAATAAGTTATCCACATATAAAATGAGAATGAGAATCTCAACCCGAACCATCAAGTAGTAGAGGTTAGCATCTGCGACACTCTTCATGAAGCTGATTCCTTGCAAGTATGCATCGATGTGCTCATATCACACTCTAAGAGTTTTCTTGAGTCCATATAATGCTATCTTCAATCTTCACACACGAGTCTTATCACTATGTGCTACAAAACCTTCTAGTTTTATGTATATCTCCCCTCTATTAAGGGGTGGTGTCTTGTCAATGGAATTTCCATCCCATGTATGCCACAAATGAGATTACAATTTTTATACAAGTATACCTAGTGTAACATAAAAAGAATATGTTTTTGTGGGTTATTTATTTGTACATTGGTCAATTGCTTTTTAAACTCTTATGCCACATTAAAGAAAGAAAATGAAATACCCGTTAGGATTAATGAGGCATAAATAAAAATTACATGCAAATATAACCAATATTAGAAAATAATAAATTGCACACAAGAGAATACAAGACACAAATATTTAACGCGGTTCACCCAATTTCTAGGCTATGCCCACCAAATATCGAGTCCAATATTATTATTATCCAGTGATTACAACTTGATTACAAATTGTAATCCCTTACAACTCAATTTTGCTGCAAGAAGCTACAATCTCATCATACATAATGAAATCCCTAACCTTAAGCCATTTTATACAAGATTTATGCCACTTACAAAATTAGGGCTAGAATAATTCGTCCAATAGAAAAATAACAATAGACCTCTTTTACAATAATAAAGTCAGTCGAGCTTTTGGGGGTGCTGCCCTTGAAAACCCCTACAGGGGCATTGTTCCTCAACCCCACCTTATACTATGACAAGGAGCGTACCTCACGCTCTGCCCTCAAATCATCATAGTAAAATTTAGGAGGAAACCACACTAATAAAGTGGGGAGAAATTAATCTCCAAGTCTGGTTAGGCTCTACATCACAACAATACCTTTAAGCACAACCCTTCAAAGGTGCTCAAACTAGATAAAAATATCATAGGAAGATAAAAAGGGTGTTAATGCCAAATTTAAGTCCCTTATCAAAATCTATACTCTAAGGACAACTTCCTAACAATGTAATTTCCCTTAATTGTGATGTTATAGATTGACTTGTTTAGGTGAATATTAAGAGCAAGTATATAATGACCCATTGAGATGCAAATAATGGATGAACTTGTTTGATAGTGTATGCGTGAAAACCTAATCTGTCGAGAGCACACGTAAACAAGAAAATGTTAGTTGTACATGTATATCAAAGGTTGAATTAAATTGAAATACAACTAATTTGACTTGAGTTTTAAAACTAATGCAACCGAAAGACGAGTCCCCATGCAACCTCAGAGCAACTCAACAATGACGCCCACAAGAGGCCTTGTTGGTGTGCTCAATAATGAGGGATGTGGATGTGCTCTCCTCAAACACATCTATGATTGAATTCCACAATAATGGAAGTATGAAAATGAAATTATGAACCTATGCTAACATGTGTGAAGAACACTTCAAGCAATGGCTATGAAAGCAACCATGCTTGAAAGCATTCAAAGATGTGAAGGTAAATGCAACAAGCAAATCTAATGATGCAATACTAAATGAAAATGCAAGAAATTAAACAACTACCAAAGGGTTAACAAAAATCTCTAAAAAAATCTAAACTTAAACTAGCATGATAACAATGCAATGGAGGAGATGAAAAATGCTCGAGACAAGGGCTCTATTTATAGGCTTGAGGGAGGCCTTGAGGAGGTGGCATCTATGTGGCATCCACATAGGTGCCACAAGGGAGACACATGGGCTAAGGGACAAGCCATGCAAAAGTCAACATCAATTTTTTATGATTAAGATGGCTTAAGGTGTGCTCACACATGTGTGAGCAACCTTCGAGAAAGGAATGGGGGGACAAGGGTGTAAGAGGCTTTTCAGAGGAATTAATTAAAGGGTGGCTTATTGGGCTTTGAGTTACTCACACATGTGTGAGCAACCACTTAGGGGCTAAAAGGTGTTTAAGAGGATATTTAGGATCATAAAGTGAGATTAACTAGTGGGTAGGCTTAGAAGGATAAGAGTGATGGGTGGTAGGCTAGGCTTTAGGTGGGATTAGTATTAAATCAAATAGGATTTAATTTAATCATAGGATTATAGAATTTAATAAAGTGGAGGGCAATTAAATAAATTTGAATTTATTTAAAAGGGATTTATGGAGCACTATGCATTAAATAAATTTAACACATTAGGGGGAAGTATTCAAATTAAATTTAAATACATTAGGGAAGTGAACCTATTCAATTAAATAAGTAGAAGAATGTGACAAATATAATAAATAAATAAATAATCAATTATAATGTCAAGGAAAATATTAATAAATTAATATAGTGTTTTGGGATGATTTTAAGCATCTACATTTTG
Organism: Cupressus sempervirens; assembly: GCA_028749045.1. Classification (NCBI taxonomy): domain Eukaryota; kingdom Viridiplantae; phylum Streptophyta; class Pinopsida; order Cupressales; family Cupressaceae; genus Cupressus; species Cupressus sempervirens. The sequence goes on from CM053785.1 coordinate 189,884,684, forward strand.
CCCCTCTTTGATGTGATGTCAAGATGGCATTATATCAAAGAAAATAAAATATAGGTTTCCTTAGAGAAGAAAGAAGTCCCAAGAATCGTGCTGTAGTGACAACAAGGGAGGAGGGTGCCCCCTCGAGGAAATGGGGTGAAAAAGGAATACATTTTATCGCATTTTCTCAAAAATAGATATGGGAAGGAAAAGGGAAATAAGAAGGCTTAAAAGATGACCTTGCATGACTTGTCGGTAAGACCAAAATGAAGCAAGGTGAATTGTATAATGATTTAACTAGATAATGAATCTAAATGCATCCTAACTACATGAATTCATTGGATTCACTTGTGTTCATATGGGATAGCACACCCTAGTTTGATACTACAAGAGGGGTTATGCATCAAATACTATAGTAGCATAGATGGCAAGGTTCCTTTGCATGTACTAGACTCTTAAAATACAATGTAGATTTCGTAGCTAGGATGGAGCAAATGACAGATTCACAATAGAGAGGTCTGGGCACACACAAAGTCTTTTCAAGGATCTTGGTGGAAAGTGTGTTAACCCATTGCCCCCAGTGAGCAATGCATAACCATAACTCGAAACTGACATAGATGTGCTAAAGAATCATGAAAACAGATCATATCACAAAATGACCCATGTAATTAGGTTAGGCTATTCAACTGATACCAAGATATTGAAGATAGGGGTACACTTCAGGAGGCTATCGCTGACACACAAAGATAAAATCATTGGAAGACCTTATGACCAAGTAGTCATTCGATCCACAGTTCTTGCCATGAACTTTATTCTAATGGTGAATCTGTTATGCTTGTGTAGGAAGGATGCATCCTATAAGGTGAAAATTGATTGTTTGATTGAATTATATTGAAATGTTTGTGACTGTTCACTGGAAATTGTGTGGAAGGAATAAGGTTCTTAAATCATGTAATCTTAGTGTAAATTTTTATAAGTTTTGGTTGCAATCACTATTTTGATAAGCTTAGTTTGATGGTTTGAAGCTCAGCGTCATGAGATTAGATGATGAATAGAAGTATTTGGACAAGATGATGGATGAAGGAAGAACTTGATTGAATTAGTAGAATGATTGTGATAATCTTGGCTTAGAAGAAAAAGATAGGTATATGGGATGGAAATTGATTTGTATGAAATAATTGGAAGAAGGGGATGTGATTAGATTAGAGGATAAATGAATTGATTGTATGAATTGGAAGAAGTAAAAATTGATGGAAGGTGGCATATATTAGAATTAATGACAAGGGAGAATTGAGGAATGCTAAATGGATGGGAAGGGTGGGGATAACTTTATGTATGGGATGATATAGGGATAAAATGAAGGTGAAAGAATATGGGGGACCAAAGGATATGGTATTAGAAAATGGGGAGCCAAGGACCATGTTTCAAAGGAGTTAAAATACCCCATACCAAGGATAAGAAAATGGAAGGAAATATGGTGGGAAAGGATGGATGGAAATGGACAAATGGTGTGTACATGATACTCATGGAGGAAATGGAGGTTCATGAATTGTTTTTAAAACATACATGGATATTATTAAATTTTGTTGTTGTTGTTGTTATTTTATTTTTATGCCTCTAGTTTTGATCACAAACATAGGTGTGAAAATGGAAGATGGATGAGCAAAGGATATGATGCAGAGGAAGTGAATATGATATGAATAATAAAATGAAGGATATGGATGAAATACGGTGCATCAAATGGAGGAAATGTATGGGATAATCAAGACCAAAGACATATGAAAGGACATAATTATGAAGGATTATGGATGGAGGATGGAGGAAATGAACATGAAAAATACTATGGGATGCAATATATGGATGAGATGTCAAGATCAAGATGTGAAAGTGGGTGGATGTATGTAGGATAATGAGAAAGGGATATGGAAAGTGAGCATGAATGGATACAAGGAATAAGATAGTCAAGATCAAAGATGTAAAAGGATGATTGATGGTATATGGAAATATGGAAGATATGTAAGGAGATGCAATATGGATGGGGCTTGCCCCTAGTGTAGAATGCAAGTGGAAGAGGACAAGTAAATGGATGGATAAGTGGAATTGGAAGACACTGGATACAAAGGGAGGACTCAAGCATATAGATATCTGGATGGTATCCCTTGATATTTATTTCTCTTTCTTTGTTATTTTCAAGGGATTTTTTACTATTTTCTCATAGATGTTGGTAGGATAGGGAAACAAAGGATGAAATGGGTTGGAAAATGGAGGATAGTGACTTATGAAAAGTTTGGATTAAGGGGGTGGAACGGTTGGGAGGAAGACATTGTTGATGGATGCTAGGTTGGAAGACTTATGAATGAGTGGAAGAAGGAGGTGGAAAGATCGTCATTGACACACACCTTGAAGGGTGATGGAAAGGAGGAAATTTCAGAGATATGTAGGAGAAAGTTTGAATTTTAGAATCTAGGGACCCAAAATGGATGAAGGAGATGATGGATTTAGGATGGTGGATTTGGGTACATAAGGACCCAAAATAAAGTTGGTAAATGGATGTTTTGAGGATTTATAGATGAAGGAAGTCTTTGGATTAGCAAAATTGGATGCCATTAAAATTTTTTCTTTCAAATTCATTGCTTCATTTAGTAGCTTTAGAATCCACATAAATTTTGAATTTTTTATTTTCAGCCTTTGTGTCCTTTTGATTTTTTCTTTCTTCTGGATCATATTTTTCTTTTCTTGAACATGTCTTTTAAGGGGAACATGTTGATCCTTGGATTTTTGTGGAATTTTGACTTCATTTACTTTATTTTTGGCATCCAATTTTCTTCCATTGGCTATGGTATGGGTGCATGAGGATAAATGGTATGGAGAGTTTATGGATGAAATTATGGATGGTGAAAATTGGAAGGAATTCAAGGATGTGTGCCTTTGTTGATCTTTAATAAGTATATATGGGGATGAAGTGGAAAACATGGATATGAATGATGGATGTATGTAAGGACCCAAAATGGATGGAAATGGGGAAGGGAGGGGATTATGGATATAAGGTCCCAAAATGGACTTTGAATATGGATGATGGGAACATTTAAGTTTGGATGGAAGAATTTTGGATTTGGAAGGAGTGGAAGGCGTACCAACATTTTGAGACATTATTTCTTCAATAGGATGCTTATTATTTTCAATACAAGATGTGAGTCCATGTATAGAGGGTTCATGAGTGGATTGGATAGGTGTGATAGGATTATGTGGAGGATTATGATCACAAGGGAGATTATGAGGGATAATAGGGTCTTGAGACAGATTGGGATCATGAAATATAAATGAAGGGGTACTTTGATCTTGACTTATAAGAGGATTATGTGGTGGAATGATTGTATCATGAGATGGAATAGAATCATATAATGGAGTAGAGGGAATGGAATCATGAGATGGAGTAATTTGATCTTGACATGGAGGAGTATTAGTGGATGAAGTGGAAGGGACATCTTCATGAAGTAGAGGATCAATGGATGTTAACTCTTGAGATGGAGGGGAATTAGTAATGGATGTAATGTCTTGATCTTTATTAGGGAGGGTATCATGAGATGGATCAAGAGGGATAAATGGATTTTGAGGGATAAGGGAATTATGGGATGGGGAATTGTTTGGATCTAGAGGATAAGAGGAATCCATAATGGCATGCTTTGGAACAAGTACTGGACATGGCATTGGGTGTATGACTTTAGGTGATTGGATCACTTTATATTTAGTTTTGTATTTATACAAGCTTTCTACTAATGATTTTGGGACATAGACATACTTATTACAAGGTGGTGATGATGTTGATTTCAGAGGATTAGGATTGTGTGGTGATTGGGAGCTAGGTAGGGGATTGGGATGATGGTTTTGGAAACTAAGCTCAAAGTATGGGGAATTACATGGAGGATTTGGGTTGGATGGGACATGAGGATTATGGACTTGGAAATATGGGGGAAGAGGACATATGTTTTGGGAGGTAGATTTTTTGCGTTTGATCCCCATTTTGTAGGTTAAGCACATAATGCTTGAGTTCTTCAATTTCTTTGACAATGACATTTATGTTTGAGGAATTATGTGGGCTATGACTGGAATTATATGTGGATTAATGACAATGAAGTGGATTTCCCTTGTCAAATGTGGAGGAAGAATAATAAATGTAAGATGGATTAGGATTAGACATGCAATTTTATGGAATGATTTGGTACGTGGGTTGAATGAGAGGTATAACTCCATATTGCCTTTGAAGATCTTCAATTATTTGGTTAAGCCAATTCTTATCCATGGATCTTAGATGAGGAGTAATGAAATATTTGATGATGGATGAAATATGACCTTAGGACTAGGATAAATTTGACTTTGGTTTGATTTGATTTGATATTGGATGAAGGTTTGAGATAACCTTGATGTAGATAAAGACCTTATGATATTGCAAACAATTGGATATTGGATTTGGATGATGATATCTCCTTCCACTTGGAGATGGATAAATGATCCCAAGTTAGAATAAGATAAAAAATAGATGACTCAATACTTGGTGATGGACAAATGATCCCAAGTGAGAGAGTGCAACTATGAGAAGTTTTCTTAAAGATCAAGGTCTAATATCACACTTTGGAAAGATCTTTCTATCTAAAGATTGGATTTAATCTTGACTATGGAGAAAGATGATTGATGATATTGATTTGAGCCAATCAAGATATCTAGGATTAAAGTCCAAGATTTATGATGGTGCCCCTATGTCCAAAGTGGAAGATTTTATGAAAAATTGAATTAGAAGAAGATTTGAACAGATGAAATTAGAAAGATTGATTTTGGATGAACATGTAAATGGATTGAATTGGGAATTGATTAGAAAGGAATGAATTTGACAAGGGATTGGATTAAGAATCATGAGGATGAATCATTGAATGAGGGAATTGGATCTTGATATGGATTATGAATCATGACTAGGATGAAGATTAGGGATTTGATTGAATGATTAAGAAGATGAAGTAATGATTAGGATGTTTGAGAATTTGAAGATGATGCAATGGATGAATAGAAGAAGTGATGTGGATTTTGTTATTTAAAATTTTTTTTTGAAATATTTTTAGATTTTGAACTTTTATGAACTTTTTCAATTTTTTTGAAACATAACATGCAAAACATACAATGAAATATATACAAGAAAAGTTTAGATGGTGTGTCCCCTTAAACTGGGGAGGGCTTCGAACACTCAAGAATTCCAAACACACCAACAATCCTATAAAGTTTTGACTAGGATATACAAGCTCAACTAGGGGTGTCCTCGATATACACAAGGTACACGAGGCCCAAATTTGTAGATGAAAGAAAATAATGGCACACAATCAGGAGGAGATGGTAATCCAAATCTCCACCTTCACTTCCCAAAGGGATAAAGTTCTTTGGGGCTTAGCCAAGAGTGACAATATTTTACTTCCAAGAAAGGTGTCTTTTGATTCACCTCCCGATATTTATACTCCACCAGAATGCTAGAGTTGAGGTCATCGCAAGGGGTGATGAAATCCCAAAGCAGGCCTCCTAAAAAAGTGTAAAACAAGTCCACCTATTTCTTATGCACTCAAGATCACCCAAAGGCGAGAGAGGAGAGAATACATAAGTGGCCTCAGGGTTTAAAAGACACTTGTTCTTTTCCAATGGAGCTTTAGATTTTGTAATATATTCTTGAAGACACTTATGTTTATAGAATACAATGTTCTTTCCAATTTGACAACATTGTCAACATAAGAAATTGACAGCTCGTCAACAAAAATAAATTGATTGACGTCAACATAAAAAATTTGATAGGGATAGAGAAAATTCCTTTATTGCATTCAAGATTGAGTGAGTGTTCATTTTAAGCACCAAATTCAAATGTTCATTGAAATGATCTTTGAACCTTTTAGCATTTAAGATTTTATTTTAACAACATTCATCCAAATGAAAGGTTTTGTTCAATTGGTTATGTATTCTTGGATTTGCTTGTTTTAAGTTTAGCCATTGAAGAGTATGTTTAATTTATCTAATTAAGTGCAACATGCACTCAAAGATAAGTGTTTAAGCATTCAAATTCAATTCCCAAGAGCAACAAAACTATAAGGAAAACCTGCAAGACACATGATTATTTGTTTCTAGGATGCTCTAACCTATAATGTTGCAAACAATCAGCTTAATTAGCATCACCAAAATCCCCAAAATGAATGCTTGACTATGGAAAATATTTCTTCGACTTTTTTTGTTATTTTTTATATACGTAAATCAACTTAGAATAGCTCATATCCTATGGAACCATTAAAAAAATGTAGATGATAGTAAAACACAAATGATAGAAGAGAAAACATCATAGATGATAGTAGCAGAGTGAAGATGCCAGACCATGCAAACGACATAAAAGAACCAAGTAAGATATACCTGATACTTTTACTTGCAGTGTTAGAGTGGGGTTTCCGTTGCACCAAAAGATTGATCTGTTAATGCCCGATAAAACCACTCAACTTATTGTAAACAGGAGGTAGTTAATCCCTTGTCATAAATCTTGAGGGGAGTTCTAAATTTTTTTCTAACAATATCCCCCTTAGCATTACCTAAGGGTATAAGGATTCAAACCTATGACCAAGTTTTGATACCACTTGTTTGAGTGGGGTTTTCATTGCACCAAAAGATCGATCTATCAATGCCTGATACAACCACTCAACTTATAGTACACAGGAGGTGGTTAAGCCCTTGTCACAAATTCCAAGGGAAGCATCGAACAAATTTCTAACATGTAGATCATAGTGAGATTCATAGACAAAAACTAAACAAATGCTAGAAGAAGCATAGATGATAGTTTGTTAAAAAATAAAACTATGACCACCCACAATGCAAACGCTGGGAGAAGTGGAGATAACAATCAGTGAAAACTACATACCTACAGTAGTCCATAATGCAGATGACAAACATAAAATCCACAAAGACAATAGTCCACATAGCCAAAAAAACTTTGAGCCACAGAGATGTCGACAACAGAGTTAAGTTTGTGGAGACATAAAAACTATGAAGACGATAGAAAAAAATTTGTTTTCAATTTTTAGGTGGGTTATTGAGTCTATCTCTAGTGGAGATGCCAAACTACGAAGATGAGGATTTGCATAGATGATGAAACATCTACATAGATGGCATTGCATCCCAATAGAGATGAAAATGCACAATTTTTACCAAAAAAATGAGTTTTTGACCAAATTTCTCTTGGAATAGGGATGTGGGTCCCACTAGGCATGCCAAAATGTATACATGAAAACCTAATCTTTCAGGAGCACATGTAGACAAGAAAATGTTAGTTCTACATGTATATCAAAGATTGAAGTAATTCGAAATGCAACTAATTCTACTTAAGATTTAAAACTAATGCAACCAAAAGACAAGAGTCCCCATGCAATCTCAGAGCAACTCAAAAAAGACACCCATAAGAGGCCTTGTTGGTGTGCTCAATAACAAGGGATGTGGATGTGCTCTCCTCAAACAAAACTATGATTAAGTCCCATGATCATGGAAGTATGAAAAAAATAAATTAGGAACCTATGCCAACATGTGTGAAGAACACTTCAAGAAATGGCTATGGAAGCAACCATGCTTGAAAGAATTCAAGGATGTGAAGGTGGATGCAACAAGTAAATAAAATAATGCAATACTAAGTGAAAATGCAAGAAAAATGCAAGAAATTAAACAACTACCAAAGGGTTAACTATAATCTCTAAAAACCAAGAAATTAACCATGCTTGAAAGCATTCAAGGATGTGAAGGTGAATGCAACAAGTAAATCAAATGATGCAATACTAAGTGAAAATGCAAGAAATTAAAAAACTACCAAAGGGCTTGTCCCTTTGATGAAATGGTGGGGCTTCTTGCCTGTAGGGCCTACAACCAAGGTTCAAGTCCCCACAGGGCCATTCTCTACTGTGGATCTTAGTTGAGAATGTTTTTCCATTGACCCTTGGTGAAATAGTGGGGCTTCTTGCCTATAGTGCTCACAACCAAGCGTTAATAAATTTTAGAGAACATTTTTTGAATTTTTCTTCCCGCTTGGCTCCCTGTGCCTAGCTTCGGCCCCTGGCTTCGACCAAGCTCCTGCACCTGGCTTCGACTTTATCTTCTACCCTAGCTTCATTCTGGTTTCTGTGCTTGGCTTTTCACTTGTTTTAAGCTATTTTTTTTTTCTTCCTGCTTGGCTCCCTGTAATAGGTTCCGGCTTCGGCTTTGGCCCCTAGCTTCATTTCGTCTTTTGTGCCTTGCTCTTTCACCTGGATTCGGCTTCAGACTTAGCCTCTGCACTTGGGCTCGGGTAGGGCTTGAGTTCTTCTCCTAGGTCTGGATTCGGCTTCCCATCCGACTTTTTCGCCCAACTCGTCCTATTCTGTCTCCTGCATTGGGTTTTTATGGCTACTTCGGCTTCTTCTCCTATGTCTGGCTTTGTGGCGGTCACTTCTATTGACCGGGCAAGGGTTGTGCCTGGAGTTGTGGGTGGTTCAGCCATTTCCTATGCTGATGTGGCTGCATTTGAGGCTGGTATTGGTGGTCAGACCGTGCAGCCTGGGTCTTGTGATTTAGGGTTCTGTGTTGCTATGCCGGTTGTGGTATGTAACCCAAAAAGGCTTCTTGTAACTTCTTCTTTAGTTGATAAGATTACTATTAATTTGGATGGTTTCTTGGCTGCTGCTGCTATCTTTCACTTTAAGGGTCTCTGGCCCTCTCTTTTAGATTTGCATGCATGGATATCTCGTGTTTGGGAACCATTCATTTCGAAGAGTGCCCAGATTTACCCTGTGGCAAGGGGTTTTTTTGTTGTGAAATTTGATACTGTAGATGATAGAAATGCCATTCTTAGCAATAATTTCTCTTGGGATGGGAAGTTTCCCTTGATGGAAAAAATTTGGCTCAAGGATTTCAACCCTTCAACTGAAACTTTTAATAAGACCCCTCTTTGGGTAAGGCTACTGAACCTTCCCCTTCCTCTTTGGCTGGAACCTTTCTGGGTGGAGGTGGGGAATGTACTTGGAGACTTCGTGAAATCTGATACAGATACTGACGGCTTGTATCAATCAACATTTGCTCACATTCTTGTTGAGATCGACATTTGTAAGGGTCTCCTGGATATGATTTCGGTGGAATCTCCTCTTGGTTCTTGGAATATTCTTCTAGACTATGAGGGTATCCCCTTTCGCTGCAAGAATTGCCACTTGACTGTTCACCTGGCTTCCAGGTGCTCTTCAGCTAAATCTAGACAGAAATTGTCCCCTTCTTGGTGGAAGGGGGTCTCAGATGACCACTACACGTATGTGAAGGCTGCTGTGAAATCTCCTCAGATTCCTTCTTCTCCTGGTGTCTTGAAGATGGTTCCTCCTTCTTCCCCTTTCGTGGTGACTGCTGGCCAGTCTCTGGCTTCTGTTCCTACTCTTGGTTTTCCTGCTAATATCCTTGCTTTCGATGTGGATTCTACTTCTGTTTCACTTTTGTCCCCTCCTCTGGCTCCTTCAGTGGTGACAACAGGTCCGTCTCTAGACCCAATTTCTAGATTGGACTCTGCTCCTGTCTCTGTTGATCTGCCTTCTCATGAATTCTTGTCGATAGATCCACTTTTGGCTCCCTATGTTGTGGCTGCTGGTCTTTCTTCTAGTGTTTCCAAGGTAGTTCCTCCTGTGATACCTTTGCTGGGTGCCACTGTTCTATCTCAGGTTTCTGCTGTCACTTCCACTTCTTCCTCTTTTTCCTTGGCCTCTAGGGTTTTAGGTTCTGGCTATGATGGTGCTGATTTTTGGTGGCAGAAGGCTACTGGTTTGGTGGAGGATGGATGAACTATAGTAAAAGGAAAAAAGGGAAACCCACCCATTCCCTCTTTTGACATGGCACTGAGGTCTAACTTGAAGGGCTCAAAAGGGAAAGTCTGACTTACCTGGCTTTTGGCTAGTTGTTCCCTGGCTCTTTTGGCCTTTTTCTCTTGGCAGTGTGTTTCATTTTGGGGTTTTAAGAGCTCAATAAAAACCTATTGTTGTGGTTGTTATTGTCTTATTTTTTGTTTTGCCACAATGGTCACCTTTTGTTTGGTGACTTGTTTCTCCTTTGTTGACTCATATAGGGTTTTAGACACCCTTCAAAACCTGGTTGTGTGGCTGATGTGTACTATTTTATTTGTGATGCCACTCTGGTCACTTATGTTTTGTGACCCGTTCTTCCTTAGGACTATAGTTTATTTGGTTTGGGCTTCATTGAAAAATCTTGATTTGTAAAAGGTTCCAAAAAGCCTGTTTATCTTATCAAAAACTATAATCTCTAAAAAGCTCTAAACTTAAACTAGCACGATAACAATGCAATGGAGGAGATGAAAAATGCTAGAGACAAGGGCTTTATTTATAGGTTTGAGGGAGGCCTTGAGGAGGTGGCATCTATGTGGTATCCAAATAGGTGCCACAAGGGAGACACATGGGCCAAGGGACAAGCCATGCAAAAGTCAACATTAGTCTTTTATGATTAAGATGGCTGAAGGTGTGCTTACACATGTGTGAGCAACCTTGGAGAAAAGAATGGGTGGACAAGGGTGTAAAAGACTTTTTGGAGGAATTAATGAAAGGGAGGCTTCTTGGGCTTTGAGTTGTTCACACGTGTGAGAAACCACTTAGGCGCTAAAAGGTGTTTAAGAGGGTATTTAGGATCATAAAGTAGGATTAATTAGTGGGTAGGCTTAGAAGGATAAGAGTGATGGGTGGTAGGCTAGGCTTTAGGTGGGATTAGTATTAAATCAAATAGGATTTAATTTAATCATAGGATTATATAATTTAATAAAGTGGAGGGCAATTAAATAAATTGGAATTTATTTAAAAGGGGATTTATGGAGCACTATGCATTAAATAAATTTAACACATTAGGGGGAAGTATTTAGATTAAATTAAAATACATTAAGGAAGTGAACCTACTTAATTAAATAAATTTAATTATATAAGTATAAGAATATGAAAATTTAATTAATTAATAAATAATCAATTATAATGTCAAGGGAAATATCAGTAAATTAATATAGTGTTTTGGGAGGATTTTAAGTGTCTATAGATAGGAAAATACATGAAAGTATGATATCTAAAGTACATCAATACGTGTTATGAAATTACAAATGAAGCAAAAAACTCACCTTGGAAATCAATGAAGAGGATCCACTAAGATCTAAAAAAATAATGTTAAAAACTATCAACATTTGAAATTGTATTGGATTTGGGACATGCAAACTTACATTTTTGGATTTTGCAAATCTAGGAGTATATAAACAAGGATGACCTAAAGGTTAGGGATGACCTAGAGGTTAGGGAAAATGTAGAGGTTAGAGATGACCTAGGTGAGGGATGAGGTCTTCCCTTACCTTCTATGTACAAAATTGTGATATCTAGAGCCAAGCATGTAACCTAAAACCCTAGTTTTGAGATCCAAGTCCTACAATTGTAAAACTTACAAATTTGTAACTACAAAAAAGGGAAAAAAAGGGTATTTTTTTGGGAGGAGGGACTTTCCTTTGTCAAGCCCCAATTGAGGAATTGTCCTTAAAATGATAAAGCATAAAAATTAGACAAATATAATATTCACATCGATTGTCAAACCTCCATGGATGAACTCAATTCAGCTATCCAAAAAGGTGTCTCAGTACTTGTATGATGATGAAGATGTAGGATATCTCAAAAAATGTAAATAGATCCACTATTACCAAATTATATATCCATGAATGTAGATATGACATTGAATTCTTGAAGGATTGGACTCTTGAATGCTAGTCCTTCAAAGTTTTCTTAGATGGATGATGTCTTGAATGATTCTTGGTGTCAAATGACTTCTCAAGGATGATAATGGATAGCTTACACATGTAATGGATGAAGTGGATATGGAATAGATGCCCAAATGAAGAGAGGAGGCCTTCATTTATAGTCATTCAAGAACAAAAATTGAGAGGAAATGACTGAAAAAGGTGGGAAAAGAGTGAAAAGGCCAAAAATAATAGTTGAAAAATTTGAAAAATACAAAAAAAAAAAAAAAAAGAGAAAAGGGCCTTGATGAAAAATCGGTAAATAGAAAGCTTGGTTGCAAAAATAGAAAATTTCAAAGTGGTGAAAGTATGGTAAACATACATCACTTGTAATCAACACTCTACCTACCAATACAATGCTTAACTATTTGGCAAATTTTTGGTGTAGCTTGTACATATCCTTCAACCATTTTCGTAATGCAAAACTTGGGACAAGATTTTCAATATCCTATCTACCTTATCTAGAATTTGTCTATACCCGAGTCCTAGGATAATAATAGCTATCTTGGGGCACCATTACTAGCAATTCTAACTGTCATGACATCCTACTTGTAGTGGGTTAGCCCACCAAGCTTTATTAGTTAACCTCAATTATTGTCTAGGGAATTTTATCACTGACATCAATATAATGTTTCTTAACGCTGATGCAAAAAAATTTCACTATCACTATCATAATCAAGGGTGTTTTGTAACATCACCTACTTAATGTAGACATCAAACTAGTGTTTTTAAACACTTTCATTAGCAATATTTCTCATCACTTACTAGATTGCAATGTGGAATGAACCTACTCAATGGATTTTCTAAACACCAGGCACCTTTAAACAAACATCTAGACACATTCAAAAAAATACAACACATGAACTTGAACATGCTTCCACTATGCTGACTATGTCTTTTTGATGACTTAATGACATCCTCAAACTGGAGATACACAACTACAAAATATGAATTTTCTTTGCATGATATATTTACAATTGATGATTTTTGCTTGTTATACATCCTGAGTGACTCAAGGATGTTTAAATGGCTAAGAGAAACAAGGACTAAAGGATGACATTTTCTTTATTTTCTGCTTGTGGTGATTGACCAATGATCTTGAGATTTCACAGAAGTAGGTGCCTATGGTAAGAACCTCCATTATGATTGGAATGTTCCATATACCTCAAATTTCTTTATATGAAACTGATGGTGAGTTTAGAAAATTCTTCATTTCTATTTGTTTTCCTATATCAACTTCCTAGTAAATGTGTACACAAGATAATGTTCACAAGGTTGAAACATGGGTCATTGTAGGTTACATATGCTATATTGCACATGAACAAAAGAATATTATCAAAGGAAAAGGAAGTAGTTGATATGAGACCCTAACTTATATGCCTAAATGCTTAGGATCACTTTTGACACTGCATCTAGTCTAGGTATTATTCATATTGTCATGATTTCTAAATCCATCATTGAAGGTTGTACTAACCTATATGATGTCCGTTAACAATGCTCTATGATGAAAATTAGATCTATTTGAATAACCAATGAGAAGTCCCTAGAAGTATTAATCCAAATGCAGTCATTATTAATCTAGCTACATTCATATTAAGATTGCATGGATATTTAAGCTTTGAGTGAAAGAAATCACACATGTCGTTATTAATACAAGAACAAGATATGGAATTATCAATCCAATTTAAACTACTTGATCTAATCTAATCATAATAAACTATACTAAAATCATTGTAAATAAGCTAATCATTGATATATACATGTATAATAATGTTAGTATCACCATTGCATCATCATTTGCATAAATACATCCATAACCATAATAAAGACAAATCCATATAGTCCCTAGAAGTATTAATCCAACTGCATTCATTGTTAATCTAGCTGCATTCATATTAAGATTGTACAGATATTTAAGCTTTGAGTGAAAGAAATCACACATGTCGTTATTAATCCCAAAACAAGATATGGAATTATCAATCCAATTTAAACTACTTGATCTAATCTAATCATAATCAACTATACTAAAATAATTGTAAATAAGCTAATCATTGATATATACATGTATAATAATGTTAGTATCACCATTGAATCATCATTTGCATAAATACACCCATAATCATAATAAAGACAAAAATCCATATATTTTATCACATTGCATATAATAAAATCATATCATACATACATATCAGAAAAGAGCATAAAAATAAATTCATTTATTCATCAATTCAATCATAACTACATCCACACACACACACACACACACACACACACACACACACACACACACACACACACACACACACACACACACACACACACACACACACACACACACACATTTATACATATATATATACATATATACATAAATATATACATATATATATATACATACATATATATACACATATATATACATACATATACATACATACACACACACACACACACACACACACACACACACACACACACACACACACACACACACACACACACACACACACACACACACACACACACACACACACACACACACACACACACACACACACACACACACACACACACACACACACACACAAAATGCCAAATATTCATCATGTGGATATCTGTACAAGAATTAAAATCGGATCTGTATATCTCATATATATCAATGAACAATAGAGTATAATGATTTCATCACACAAATATCATCAATATCAATATCAAAAAATGACCAAGTATATCATAAAATTAATGGGATCTCATCAGATATCAATGTGACAAAAAATGATAGCATCACTATATCAATGAATAGGGAAAGACCACATCAAAATAGAATGGTACATCCATATCAGATTGAAAACACATCAACATTTCTATGATAATTATTAGAATAACTAAGAGGGGGTAGGAGGTTGAATCAGTTATCCTTAGGTCTAGATGTACCAATACAACTTTTAACAACTTAATCAAACTCATAAGTCCACTCGACTAATATAGAAATTCATTAGTAATCCAACTTATTCTATCAACACTTAGCTCTCTATTTCGGTATATACCAAATAAAATAAACATATAATAGTAAATAGCCTAAAATATGAAAACAACATTCACATAAGAATGGCACCAGAATTTAATGTGGAAACCCAATCTGGAAAAAACCACCAAGTAACATGCTATCACTTTTCACTCCTTTGAAGTAATCTCGGTTAAAAGAAAACCTTTTTAAAGGTTACAAAACACAGTATTATGTGTGACCCTCTTAAAGGTTTTAATCACCTTGTTAGGAGTGACCTTGTTAGAGATCTTTAAAACATCCCATTAGAATCTCACCTTGATTCAAGGATTTACAATATGACTGTTAGGTCCACCTTGAATAAAGGATTTTACTGAGACAATGGTTAGAAAGTAACAACTACTTTGATATGATAAAATACAACTCACTTTGCAAGTTCAAATCTCCATTTAGCCCATTCTTGGTTTATTGACTAGACTTCATCACATTCTCCATTTTTGATCTCTAATTTTCTTGGAAATTCTTCAAGCAATCCCTATTTCACTAACTTCTCACTTTTCCTCTGCAATTATGTTCTTCATAAATTATCCAGCCAACAAATTTTTAAATCATCACTTATGTCTCCTTAAATAGATATATTTAATAATTTTCCACTTAAACATAACTATAGATCTTAAGGTTTGATCAAATTCATTGAATCTGTCCATTGTTTTGTCCTTATTCTTCTTCCTTTGAAACTTCTAGAAACTTCTCATTGAATCCTCTCCTTAGATCACTTAACAAGCTCAATTCATGCACTTAATATTCCAACTCATTAATCCTAATATTTTATGTGTTTTGACCAATCTATAAATTCAACTATGTTGGCCTCAAATCTTGACTCTTTCTTAAACTGTTAAAATGCTAACACTCGGTCATCACTATGTTCTTCATCTTGGTCATTGCTGGGTAGCTTGGTCACTACTGATCTATCTCTCTCATCTTACATTGGATTACTCGACTAATATTATCCTTGGTCATTACTTTAGTTTACTTTCATCTTGCTTGGTCATTACCATCACTTGACTAATATTGTTTTGTTCAACTAATACTTTAGATCTTTGATCATTTGCTTGGTAATGCTTAACTTCTTCATTGACCTAGTAACATGTCACTCAGTCAAACCCATGTTTTACTCAACTTCTTGACTTCTATCAATCATCTCTTCTACACTTCAACTGATCTTTCTTCTTAACTTAATACAATGATTGAACAACATATTATCTTGTCAGATACTAACTAATCAAGTGTCCCTTTTAGTTCCATCATAATTACTCCTCTTTACTTAACCACTTTACTAGTTAATCTTTCTCTTTTCAAATCCTCTTCATCAATCAAATAATATGGCACTCTACACTGTTAGCAAATGTCTTACCATTAAGGTTTGACATCAATGACAACATAACAATTGTTCCAATTGTAGTTTCCAACATATATGAAATGTCAAAAGTACAAGAGAAAAAAAAGAAGGTACATCAGGTCTAATCCCCCCCCCCCCCCAATCATGAACATGAGGTGGAGGTGGAGGTGGAACATCTTCATTGGTAGGAACTATTGGTGGCATTTCTCCCTCATACTATAACTAAATACATAAGATCTATTTGATTTGCAAAAATAACTGCACAATATAGAGTAAAGTAGTAAGTTTCCTTTTATACCTAGTATGTAGTAGTGTGTGACCGATGATCTCTCTTGGTGCTCATGATCTCTAACTACTTACCTTTTTCTCTAATTAGAGCCTCTAATTATTCCACATGATGTTTCAACTTCTAATTATCTCACACTCACACTTTGATAAAATATCTATACCTTTGTCCCTATCTTAGGAGGATCCTATGGTGGAAATCTCCCACCATCGTTTCTTATTATGTCAATCCCTCCTCTGGCCAACAATTCTCTGTTGTTGTTTTTCCTTGTATATTTGTGTAGTAGGCAATAGATGACCTCTATCTCTATGTGAAGGAGTTACCCTAAGATAGGCACATTTACCCTCACCTCCATTGAATCCTCCACCATCTCTTTTATCACCTCTATTATCACCCTTATCTCTTCCTTTGTCACTACCAACTTCACCCAAATGACCACCATTATCCCAATGCCTACCAACTAGATGTACCCTACCTTCTCTTTCTCCTTGGCCTCCTCTAACTCTCCCTCATCCACCTCTATCTTCTTTTTCTTTCCCCTAATAATTTTATTATCTACAAGATAATAGTCAAGTGGGCCCTCTATCTTAAGAACACTCTCATTTGGGGCAGTGAATCTAGGAAGTGGATGATGATCTAGAAATGCTCTGTACTCATTAGTGTCCCCATCATAAACAATCTCTAGTAGAAAATCCATTTTAATAAGTACCATCTGAGATATCTCATGAATAGTAGTCTCATACAATAAGTGGGACCCCACTTAGCTCCTCATCACTAATGCATGCATATACTACTAGATCTTGTGGGATACCTTATACCTTGTGAAATTTAATGAACACATGAGCGAGAATGAATCACTTCACCTCATATCAGGTCTTACCAAAAAGAAATCTTCTCTAAAATAAGTAAGACATCCTCCTCTTGTTAGAACCCCACTCCTCACAATCAAAACATGGTCACCATTCGACCTCAGTAACATTATCAAGCAATTTTCTCTAATACTCCAGCTTACCTAGATGAAGATTGTAGACATGACCTAAGTATATATATATATACATATGGATCCTATGGATTGTGATGTCTATCCATCACTAGTCGAATGACTGGGATGTGTTCCCAGGCCTGGATCTATCATATCAAGATCCCCATAGTCATACTCCTAGAATGTTAATACATGATTTTATGAATCTCTCTATACATATAGACAAGGATACCACTCCCCAATGCAAATTAATGAGGATTATCCATCATGCCTCCTTATAACTAGATTTATTTGCACATAAACCCATGTTATACCTAGTTTGGCATTAGGATCCTATCAATCAATCTAGCAACAATTACACACATTTTCTCATAATGAGACTACATATAGTCCTATATTAGGTAGTGTCGTGTAATTATTTAATTGCCAAACACCCTTTGTGCATCTGTTATGGCCATTTTTGATCAAGACTCAAAGTATATACATAGACCCATCACTGGCACATGTAGGATACTTAAGATGTCCTCAAGAGTCACTGTAATATCTAATGTGAGCAAATAGAAGGTACTATGCTTTGAATGCCATCTCTTGATAATAGTAGTCAAGTAAGAGCAAGAAGATAAGTCTTAATTCCACGAAAGTCCATTTTGTAGATTGAGACTTCTTCATAATCAAGTGCCCACTTTTTAAAAATTGGGCACTCAATTAGATTCGATAGTCCAATTTGTTTTCAAAAACTAAGCACTCAATTTATGAGTATAGATTGGACTACCAAACCAAATTGAGTGCTCAATTTAAAAAAAAAGGGTGCCCAATTTATAAAATCTTATTAATTGATATTTGAGCTTTTTTTTTTTGTCATTTTCACTATTTCAATTTTGGGATAACAAATTTCGATATGGTAGCCCTGTTTTGAGAAACCTACTAATGCCCCCCCCAACCCTAGCTGATTTTTTCACTCTTCTAGGTATGTCTATTTGTTTTCTATTATTTTATTTCATTATTTTCTATTTTTTGCTTAAAACTTAGGCAATTTTATTGCTTTTTTGTTTATTATTATTAGTGTTAGAGTAAATAATTAATTATTAATTATTTATTCTATTTACTTAAGCTTACTTAGGTCATACATTTATTTAATATTTTATATTTAATGCATGTAGTGGTTAGTTGATGACAACACGGGAGTTTGTTCCCTTCTTGTTGTCAATCTTATCTTCTACCACCTTCTAGCTTGTTCTACAAGCTTCCATGAGCTCTTTATATTCGGGCTCTCTCTCATTGTATTTTTTTATCATAAGGCATTGTGCATATTGTAAATACATTTTTATTGTGTTTGCATAATTGTCTCTCATGTCCGTTTAGGGTTTTTCCCTTGCTCCATGCTCTTCCCCTTCTTGGCTTCTCTTTGACAGGTTCTTGCATGCAGGTGATCTTGGGCATCTTCGGAGTTGGCTTTCCTCAACTCCAACATGGTATTAGAGCCTTCCTGCTGCTGCTTTGTTGAAGAAATTTTGAAGCTGTGATTTGGAGTCACAAACCCTAGTTTGTTTGTGCAATTTTTCTTCAAATTGAGGGATTGCCATTTTTTGGAGCACTTTGGACCCAAATGGACATCACCATTGGATCCGGAAGGTCGTTTGCAGTTAGGATTCATATAAAGCTTTTCAATTTTGGACACAGGGCATTTTTGGAGATTTTTTGAAGCCTCCAGAGTTTGCCGTACGGACTGTACGGACACAGGGTCGAAAAAATAAAAAATAAAAAATAAAAATCGGCCTCCGCCAGAGTGCTGCCAGGTGACCACCACAGCTAGCTGGGCCACCGTTGGGCAGCCCCGGCCTGGCCGCCGCCGGCCGGCCACCCCTGCTCTGCCCTTCCGGCGGCGCATCTTCGTTTCGCCGCCCTTGCGGCCACCTCCGCCCGGTCCTCCGCTCAGTGCCGCCCACTACTTTGCCTGGTCTTGTCAGCAATGCCACATCAGCCCGCATGGACATGTTTCGGCACAGTCAGCTGCTTTGTCAGCTTTTCTGCTGAGTCAGCCTGCATTCCACACGTGACACGTGGCACGGGTGCCACGTGGCACATTGCCACGTGGCCCTGCCACGTCGTCATCCGTACTGCCACATGGCGATGCCATGTGGCACTCTTTTTTGTGATGACGACTGTCTAGCCGTCAAATTTAGTCGCTTGACTTGCTGACGTCAGCGCTGTGTCATCAGACCTTGCATGCACCTATCCTGATTTGGTTTTGGACCTATTTGTGGTTTTTTGGCCATAACTTTTGCATATGGAGGTATTTTTTCCATCCGAAAGAAGTGCCGGAAAGCTGGTTCCAAGACAAAGACATTGGTGTAGGTATTTTTAGGTTTTGATTCTTTTTTGTTGCTTTTTTTTTGTTGAAGTTTGAAGTCCTATTTTTGACTCCGGCATGCATATCTTTTGCGTCCCATGTCAGTTTTTTAAAAACTTTATATTTCTGGAAATCTGGTTCTGTGTACTTTTCAGAAATGTAGTCCTTTTTCTTCATTTTTGGCCTTTGATCTTTCTATCATAGTTTTGGCATTTTTTCTCTATGGTGGATATTTTGAGTGTTTTAGGCCCAAGGATCGTTTTCCTGGCATGGTTTGTTTTGTTTTTGGTTGTACTTTCTTTTGTATTAGCTCATTTTTAGTTTTGATCATTGTAGCTATCATTTTGAAGCACTTTTATGTATCACACTGAGATAAAGTGCCACTTTTACATTCCGAGAATCATGAGCGTTGTTTTGAGTCAGTTGTACTTGCACTATTTTCATAAAGCACCATGGGGGGGATTATTTGTTTGCTCTTTTAGGCATTCTCCCTTTGTCAAGTGAGTGTCCCTTCCACCACATTAGCCCCATGTAGAGTCCATTTGACCGTGTCTTTATAGGTGTCTGTACCTCTTTTCCTCTCTCCTCATTCTTGGTTCGTTTGCAGGAGACTTCGGCCCACCTTCTTAGTTGCCTGTCATCACACCTCGTCTGCATTAAGGGGGGGGTTATGCTGTTGTTCTAATGCATCCATGGTTCGATGGTTCGATAGTGTGAACTATGTATTTAGTGGTTGATCCTATATACAAGGCGATTGCAGTGGCTGGCTACCTATGCATTTCGGTGAGATGGATCATCTACCATATAGACATGCTCGGGTCGTGCCTTCTTCTTCCATGGAGGTTCTTTTGATTAGCAGTTTGGAAGATTTGTGGCTTCTTCATGCTTCAGTGATGCTGCTTCTTCATGATCACTCTTTCTTCTTGTTTTAGGGGACAATTTCCCTAGTTGGAGATTTCTTCAGTTCTTCACTAGGTTCTTACCTCTTTTTGGGGGAGGGTTTTTCCCATGTGGTTTTCTCTCTTTCCTCGCTTACAGAGGTTGCATCTTCTTGCATTGTACTTGAGTACCTAAAATGGCCTCGTTGCCAGGACCCATTATGCATTTCATCTTAGTTTTGTGAGCTTAAGGCATTTCCCTAAGTTGCACTTAAGGGGGGGTGTTAGAGTAAATAATTAATTATTAATTATTTATTCTATTTACTTAAGCTTACTTAGGTCATGCATTTATTTAATATTTTATATTTAATGCATGTAGTGGTTAGTTGATGACAACACGGGAGTTTGTTCCCTTCTTGTTGTCAATCTTATCTTCTACCACCTTCTAGCTTGTTCTACAAGCTTCCATGAGCTCTTTATATTTGGGCTCTCTCATTGTATTTTCTTATCATAAGGCATTGTGCATATTGTAAATACATTTTTATTGTGTTTGCATAATTGTCTCTCATGTCTGTTTAGGGTTTTTCCCTTGCTCCATGCTCTTCCCCTTCTTGGCTTCTCTTTGACAGGTTCTCGCATGCAGGTGATCTTGGGCGTCTTCGAAGTTGGCTTTCCTCAACTCCAAAAATTAGTTTTATATTAGTAATTAGTTTTTTAAATTGTATTTACTTCAAAATTTGAATTTTTAAATAATTTTAGTGTATAAAACATAGAATAGGTAAACTATAAACAAAAACATAAATCATAGGTTCAACTAATACTGAAAACATAAATCATAGGCTCAATTTCAATTCAAAACATCAAATTTAAGTAGAAAACATAAAAATCAGCACTAGGTAAAACAATAAAAATAAAATACATCAACATCAAGTAAAACAATTAAAAAAAATTCATTGCACAAAACAAATCTAAATTTGAAAATTGTAAACTTAGAAAACGAAAAAGTGTAAAAATTGCGTTCATATCCTGTTGTCCTCAAGCTCCTCCCTTTTTCTCTTTTCATCCCCATTCATGATTTTCAAAAAAGAGAGGGAGGAGAGAGGAAAAAGAGAGGGATGAGAGATAAAAAGAGAGGGATGAGAGAAAAAGATGGGGAGGAGAGAGAAAGGGAGGAGAGAAAAAAGAGAGGGATGCCCTCTCTTTTTTCTCTCTCCTCCCTCTCTTTTTCCTCTCTCCTCCCTCTCTTTGCTCTCTCGCCTCCCCATATTTTTTCTCTCTCCTCCCTCTCTTTTTCCTTTCTCCTCCCTATCTCTCTCGTCACTCTCTCTTTCTCTCTCCTCCCTAGGACCTATATTAGCGATGTACTTCTCATATAAGTCCATGTATAGAAATGAATAAATTCACTTGTCACAACCATTCATTAAGATAAATTTATCTTACAATCTCTTTGCTTTTAAATAAAACAATATATTAATGTTTCTTTAAATACTATATCAATAAGCATATAAGATTAATATTCATTTAAATATACATTTTATTGTTGGAAATGATTGAAGAGTAATGGAACTTGTAAAGAATGTTTTCAATCATTGTTTTGTCATTGATGTCAAACTTGCTACTTGTAGGAATGACAATTGCTTTAGTGATCCAAATACTATAAGTTGGTTGATTAACAAGGAAGTGGCAATCAAAAAGATGTAACTAGAGTACCTAGAGAAAGGTTGAAGTTATGATGTTGTAATGAAGTATAAGGAATAGCTAAGCCATTGATGAAATAGTGTATTGATGACATACTCTAAGACACATAGGATGGACACACCAAGACATATCAAAGATCAAGAACCGAGCAAGCTAGTTAGTACCAAATAGATTCTCAATTGAAGCTAAGAAAACTTCAACTTAGTGTGTGCCGAGTGGTCTTCAGGTGCCGAGTAGTCTTCAGGTGCTGAGTGAAGATCAGGAGCCGAGTAGCAGAAAAGAAATAGGTGCCGAGTAAGTTTTCAAGTATTGAGCAAGATATAAGTGCCGAGTGATATTGAAGTGCCAAGTGAATTTCAAGAGCCAAGTTTCACAGAATTTCTTTAGGTGCTGAGCATTAGTAAATCAATAACGCTGAGTTGCTGCATTATTTTGAAAATCAAAGATTTGCTAGATTTGAGCTGACATGGTTGTTATCTAGAATTCTCTGAATCAGATAGAAGATAAGAATGATGAGCTGGTGGCACAGAACACTATGTAAAACATTTTTGACAAATATAATTGGATTCTAGATGAAGTTTCTAGATAAGAGCAAGATATGGGATAGATACATTGTATCTTACCTAATCTATTGAAACCCTAAAGTTGGAGAGGAAGAATTGAGTGGGAAAGGTATTATAGATTTCTATTTAAGGAGTCATAAGGTCACAAAGCAAGTGTGAGGCGGTCGAGCATGAAAGCATGAAGTGTTGAAGAAGGTGCTAAGGTGGACAAGAGAACATATACTCTGCTTTGATAGGTGACCATAGATATGATTACATTGGTATGATGAGTAAGAAGACTCAAGGTGATGAAGCTTGAGATGAAAAGCTTACAGAGCTGTAGTGATTAAAGCCAAGCAAAGGATTGAACTAAAGTGTGATCTATAATCTACAAGACATGTTATAAGTTGTATCAGATCAAAAGTCATTATTGTTACTCTCTAGCAATTGTAACAGTTAAGATAAATCCTATGGACTTAGGTTGATTTAATAGCCATGTTGTAAATCTTTTAACAGGGTGACATTCCAAGTGAATGTTCCAAATTCCTTTAACCAGGCCCATTCCTAACAGTATGGTGAAATCCTCTAAAAAGGTCACATTTAACAATGTGTTGTAGCCTTTAACAGGGCAGACCATCAGAAGTGGTTGAAATTAATTGTGCAGTTATTTTGTGGGTATCATCCCCACTCTAGTTTTACCTTCTTATTCCTGGAGGGTTTCTGGGTTATCAAATTCTCAGTGTTATGGTGTGAAGCATGTTTACTTTTCATAGTTGTTTAAATGTTCAAATTGCATGCATGATAGTTTTAGTTATGTGCCATTAAGGATTTGGAGAAAAAGTGGCACTGGACCTTGGATAACTGATTCACCCCCCCCTCTCAGTTATTCTAAAGAATTATAACATTTATATTTTTATTTAATTATATAGTTAATTATAGTTTGATCTCTCACCTCCCTATTTTGATATATTTGTAGTTAAAGATGTATTAGATGGTTTTAAAGATGTGATTATATTTATGTTTTAGATATAAAAATGAATTAGATATAACTTTATCCTAGTTTGAACCCTTACCATAATCTAATCCTAACTAGAGTCACATTACTAGTTTGAACCCTAACTGATACATAATCCCAAATCCTTACCCTAATTCTAAAACTAATCCTAAACCTCAAATTCGTAGAACTACATAATAATTCTGATTGTAAAACTAACCCTAAATTAAAATGCATAGAACTAGATAATAATCCTACCATCATATTTCTCTCTCCTCCCTTCCTCTTTCTCTCTCCTTCCATCTTCTTTCTCTCTTGTCCCTTCCTCTTTCTCTGTCCTACCATCATCTTTCTCTCTCCTCCCTTTCTCTATCCTCCCTCCCTCTTTGTCTATCCTCCCTTCCTCTTTGACTCTCCTACTATCATCTCTGTCTCTCCTACCTTCCTCTTTCTCTCTCCTACTATCATTCTTCTACTAACCCTAAACCTCAAAGTCCTAACTAGATAATAACTTAAATTAGTACCAACCTAGATGAAAAAATAGGTTTCTATTTTGCAAATTAGTGCCAACCTAGATTTCTCTCTCCTTCCTTCCTCTTTCTCTCTCTTCTATTTCTCTCTCCTACTATCATTCTTCTACTAATCCTAAACCTCAAAGGCATAACTAGATAACAACTTAAATTAGTACCAACCTAGATGACAAAATAAGTTTCCATTTTTCAAATTAGTGCCAACCTAGATTTCTCTTTCCTCCCTTCCTCTTTCTCTCTCTTCTATTAAGATATGTATTAAGATGTTTAAATAGTTTTAACATTAAAGTTGTATTCATAGTTAAAGACATTTATTAATATGTTTAAATAGTTTTAAAGACATGTAATTAGATTTTCTTAATTCAATACTAATTTTGTGAATTTTTATGTTGTATATATATATATATATATATATATATATATATATATATATATATATATATATATATATATATATATATATATGTAGATTATATTTCATGGATGACATATTTGGAAAGGACCCACCCCCGCCCCTCCACCTTGACCCCCACCTTAATGACCACATAGTTCTTTTCCACCACCTACCCTTGAGGAGTTACGAGAGAGCATGAGGCGCAACATACATGATCTCATGTGAGACATTTAGACCTTTAGGTGTGAGATACATCCCCCCCCACCCTAGCTACTTCACCTTGTAGATAACATGCAAGGTATTGTACACTCTGTAAAAAACTTAGACTATGAGATATATAGCTTTCGAGCATGGAGGGAAGACGTGTGAATTTTCTTATGACTTGTCTTATAAATAGGTCAATGACTTGAAAATAAATAAAGGTATTTTAAAAAGACATTTTAAGAACCAAAAGATGGGTGAGGAGATAAGTAAGAAGAAGCCCAGTATCTCTATTAGATGGTGTACACACCCTCGAATATTAGAACATTTTTGGGAGTGGTGGTGGATGGTAGTTGACCATCCACCACACACTAATTAGTAGGTGCCCATGTAATTTCTTAAGAAATGATGGCCAGAGTTTGAATTGGGTTTAAAATCCAATTATTTTGATATGAAAACATTTTAGGGGGTTGGTAGAGGGATGCCTCAAGATAGGCTTGGGGAAAAGCTTAGTGATAATAATAGGAATAGCCAATGCCCTCAACCTCTTGTTCCTCTTCCTGCACTAGTTGTTCCAGTGCTTATCTATCATTGAGCAATGTCACATGCTCTTAGTTTATTGATTTCCCTTTTAGGTAATTTAGTACAATAATGGACACATGTGAGGGATATTTTCCACCTTGGACACATTTGTACAAGTTGTGGGTATATATGTAGAGGTCCCCAAAG
Source organism: Cupressus sempervirens (assembly GCA_028749045.1). NCBI lineage: Eukaryota > Viridiplantae > Streptophyta > Pinopsida > Cupressales > Cupressaceae > Cupressus > Cupressus sempervirens. Next base: position 189,910,486 of record CM053785.1, read on the forward strand.
TGATCCAGACACAACACAAGATGCCCATCTCGTCGAGGGTGGTGAATTTGATGATGAGGCAGATGATGTTCATGGTGGTGGTGATGATGAGGTATATGTTGCTCATGGTGGTGATGGTTATAATTTTGATGTGTCATCATATGTTGACCTTCTTTGTGTAGAGGAAGACAATCAAGAGCTGTAGGTAAATATTAAATAATTATTTATAAAGTATATTATTATTTACATTCTACATATGCATAATTGTATGAACCATAATGTATGTTGATTTTGAATAAACATAGGATGGATGCTACTATTCCTCCTAGGAGATAGTATGGTCTTTTTTTGAGACCTTCAAGTGCTGACATCCCTCATACAATATGCACTTTGAATTATACTTAAAATAATGTACATTGGAGCTTGAATTTAATAACATGTGCTAATACATTATTTTTGTTTGATTTTGTAGGGATTGCCATCTATTACACAATTAGGTGCTTCTATAGGTATCGATCCATCCACTAGTAAGGCACAAGAACTTATGGTATTAACTTTTAAAGAACAGTAGTTTTTACTATTTTTATGTACATATTTTTATTAACTTATGTTCAACTTTGATTCTTGGGTAATAATGTATGTTAGTTTTATGAATAGGGGATGGATGGTACTATTCCATCTAGGCCTTTGTATAGCTTATTTTTGAGACCTTTACCTTTTCACAATTTTTGACATGTTGGTGCTTCCAGTAGTGAGGCTCAACCTCAAATATCTATTGATTTATGGAGGTGTAACCAAGATAAACAATATATTGAGAAGGGGGGGATTAGAATCTTTAACACTTTAAAATTTTTACCAATTCATTCACATCTATTAGTAACCTGTGCATGTAAAACTTTCTATAACATATAAAAATGATCAATCACATGCATGAAAATGAAAACACATAACACAATATTTGGTACCCAGAAACCCTCCAAGGTGAAGGTAAAATTGGGGTGAGGATGATACCCACAAATCTTCACTACTACAATAATAAAGTTAACCAGTTAAGGTTACAATGTTTGATCATAAATATGATCTACCTTGTGAGGAGTTTGCCCTATGTTAGAGGATTTAACACTTACAAAAAGTAAGGACTCTGTTAGGAGATTTACAAAGATCTATTAAGACCACTTTGTTAAGAGATTTATGCTGATTCAAGTTAGTTAAAATTGATTCAATACCCGAATCTTAGTTTTCTCTACATTTTGAGTCTTCTCCTTGCTAACCAATCCTCTCCTCTAATTTGATATCACTTGACTTTCCCTTTCACTTCACTGCCATGACTAGGTCACTTGCTCTATTAGATGAACAAAACCCTTCACCAACTTCTTATATGTTCTCAATCCTTTACTTCTTGTTTGCATGCATACACCTCTCTTTCCTTTTCTCTTACTCTGCATGCATTCTTACTTATTTTTTTCTCTCTTGATCTAGGTTAAGATCAATGCTATTTAAAGAATTTCGTAAATAGTTTTCTAGATGGTTCCATGTTTTGCCTCTTCATCTTGATTGTTGAACACACAACATAGGGATCTATGATACACATCATGTAAATGTTCTGTAACAACCTCTTCAAGCATAAATTTTTCTATAATAACCTCTTCAAAACTTAAATATACCTTCCAAGTCATCCTGATATTTTTTTTGCCTCAAACTCTGTTCCATTCCAAACTTTTATGTAAATTCTGCATTACTCAGTCTTTACAATTTCCTAATGCTCGACATTGCTATTGCTCAACCTGTATTACCCTTTTGATGTTCAACATGTATTGTGCTTGACACACACTATATAAATTGACATTTGTATACTTGGAATTTTCTCAGTCACTAATGAGCTTGACTCATATAGAAAATACTTAGTGACCATAGACTTACTCGGCTCCTATAGAGCTCAGTACATACTTTCTTATGTACATGAATCGACTCTTATAGATCTCGATACATACTCACTTATGTAGATGACTCAACCTATATAGAGTAGCTTGGTTGCAATGATGACAATCTGACTCTGTCTTGTAAATGACTAAGTGGTTGACACTAACAGACAATAATGATTAGAGATACCAACAATCTCCACCTTTGACATTAGTGGAAAAAATACTTTGTCATATTTACATCGTTACAATACAATCTGATAAATGAGCTCTCCTCCTAAGTCTTATGACTTATGAATAATGAATAAACACTACAAAAATGAATATATACTCAAATATGTATTCCCAATTCAATACTCTTTCTCCCTTCAAAACTCTTTTCCCCCTTGTTTTTGAACAATAAATGTCACTGTTGCTAGGGTTGAATGGGTGGAAGTAATCCATATTTTTCTAAGAATTCCTTATAAACTCTAGTAATCATGGACAATGCATGATCCCATGTGGTTCTTGCTACTTCAAAAACATTATTATGCAACTAAAGTCTTGCAGCCAAATCAATTAAACTCTTAGCCACTAATAAATTATGATCTTCTATGATAAGATACTGGGTTGTTCTCAATTCTCTCTACATGAACTCCAAAGGAGGTATCATCATTACTTTAATAGAGATCAATTTGGACCCCATATTGCTATCAGCTACCTAATGCTCGACCAAAGTGCCTTGAGCATTCAATAGATTATTGTAATGATCAATGCTTGATCCTGCTAACTCTAAAATAATGTTGCAAAATCTCTTCATCTTAGCCTGAATTTTATTTATTTGGGCCTGAATATTATTAGTAAATCTCTACACATTTGACAAAATTATGTACAAATGCTGCACCTTTTGAATTAACTCAATCATAACTTATACTCTCTCTTGTAGTCACTTTTTGCTCAGCAAAGGTTATGGAGAATTTATCCACAAGTTTAGTTTCAAATCTTCTTGTTGACCAATCCATTAATTTGTCATTTGATTCCATACTTCCAACATTCACTTGATCAACTATATTTACAAGATAGTTTATGATTGGTGCATCTTCTTCAAAAATTTGAATGTCAAAAGCATCAACAAAAATATGTTTTACATCATATAATGCCCGTTTATGCTTGTGCTCTCTCTTGAGCTCTTCTTATCTCTTCTTCTTCACCAAAAATTCTTGTAGCAAATTAGTTTTCTCCAAGGTGAGATTTTCTAGATCCAATTGTGGTATCTCAATGATTTCATCCAGACTAATCTCAATATCTAGTGAAACATCTTTTATTGCTCTTCTCTTCCTACTTGGTGAAGTGGTGTTGCTGCTCAACACTACCTTAGGAGTTGGTGAGGGGGTTCCACCACTTGATCATGCTTGTGCATTTGTATTTGAGACAACAATAGTCACACTCAATTCAACTTGTTCGATTCTTTGCTTTCCTCAATAGGAGCTGCTGAAACAATCTTATTATTTACACTTGTTTCTTTGTCTTTACCATCTGCCTTTGCATTTGTGAGCCTTTACTGCTTGACCTCTAGAGTGTCAAGGGTGTTGACATGTATAGGGGACATGCCTCCTTTAGACTCGACACACCTGATCTTTCTCCACTACTACAATAATCTTCAATGTTTACAGTGTCTATCTCTGCTTTCTTTGTAGATTACCCAAAAATGCTTTTCTACAACAAGTCACTTTGTTGTTGCATAAATTCCTCTTTATTTTGTAATATAAAAAAATTCTATACTTAGGAACAAATATGCTCCTATATTGCTCCAAAAATGTGTCCTGTTATTCTTGAGATAGATCAAGCACGACTTTGACTAATGTGTCAGTTCTTATTTGTTTCTCTACATCTTCAACGTGCTGCCATATTCTCTCCACTCTATCATATAGATCCTTGGGTACCTTCTTCTCTATTTCACTAGGAGCTAGTTTTTGATTTGCAATCATTTCAACCATAGCCTACTCAACTTTATTTCTATCATCATTATCTAGTGCATCATACTTTACAAATTTGAAAGTAGATAACCTTATAGATCTTCTCAAGCATTTTCATACCTCTTCAATAGTGATTATTTATCTAATAGGTAGTCCTATTACCAATCTCCTTCTTCTAGTTTTGGGGGCACTGGCCTCAATAGCCTTTGCTATTTTTTGCTTTACAGATTGCTTGGCACTAGCAGCTACCCTAGTCCTTGGCTTGTTTGGTCATGGAGGCATCACTGTCAGCTTCTTCTTTGTTTCTTGAGCCTTATTTCTTGGTGACATGACAATAACTAAGGCTTCTTCTTCTTCATCTTTCTGATCTCCACTATCTTGTTCTTCATCTTCACTGAGACCTTGTGTAATTTGCAATGGTTCCTTACCCTTTCCTAGGGTGCCCAATTTAGCTTCTAGGACTTCAATCATTTTCTTCCTTTTCTTCTCCTTGGAAGCTATCTTGATGTCCATAGTTATTCTTGCTTTGGATTCCTCATATCTACCAAAAGGTTCAGCCTCAACATCCACCTCTTCCTTTAGTAGTGCATCAATGTTTTCACTTACAACATCACTATTTATCTCATATTCAAAACTTTGTAACCAAGCCTTCCTCGACTTCAATCCTATACAAAGTGTTGTCTATATCAACAAGAAAACATATGCCACTATAATATTTTATGACCAATTATTCAGGAATCCTCATTCTTCCTTTCATCCTTAGGTGAAATTCATCAAAAAAAGTATTCATTACACTCTCAAAATTGTCTCCCAATTGAGTAATATACTCATTGATATGTTTTTTCACTGTTTTGTCGATCTTGATCCTATACAACATCACCAATACCAGGAAAATATTTCTAGATGTAAAAGAAAATACAAACAATGAGAGATCCAAAATTACACATTGAATTCTTCACTTTTCTTATTGATGACAAATTTTCTACAATTTGTAACCTTTGTAGCTTGGCAAGATCATACTCATGATCTTTCATCACAATCTTCCATGCTTGATCCACAACCATACAAGTGACACTATTCAATTTGCTCAATTGGTAGAATTTGTGAGTTATGACTCTCATTGAAAATTCAATTACTAAATTAGAAATGTTTGAGATGGATAGACCACACCCATTCCACTTGGCTCCTATATTTGCCTCAATTTCTTCATGGCTCAAACATCACATTGTTTTCTTCTTGTATAGGGTTGGATAGTCCATAACCCTATGAATCATTTTCCTTGTGATCTCCACTAGTCCATTCCAAATCCAATACTTCATGTCATGAATTCTACTCAAAATAACTTTAACCCACTCAATTTTAAAAATTTTCAGGAATTCTAGGGCACGAGTTAACCCTTTCCTCTCAACAATTTGAAATTTGTCCTTCAATATTTCTTCATTGTACAACTTCTCATAAGATTCCCTGATTTCATAATCTGCTACTTCTCCAATTTTGCACATATAACAACTTCTGATATCATGGATCATAATGACTTCAGGTGGTATTGAAGATAACACACCCATCGAGTCTCCTTTCATAGCAATCTCTAGAATAACACAAAACTTAGGTGGAGGATAAGCATCACTCTTCACTAGTTGGATTCTACTAACCCCTTTGGCTCATTCCAATAGTTAATGAAGCTACCATGATCATAGCTAGGGTTTGAAGTTCTTCCTTGTCTAGATACTTGACATAGTTTAGATCTTTACTCGTTCAAGCTTCTTGGTCAAATTGCTCTTGAAATATTTGCTAATTGCTAAAATTGCCAAATCACTTCGTGCTCTCAAAAGTATGAATGCAAGTTATGTGAGAATGTCTTCAAAATTTGTTATATACCTTCTTTTGATCAATTTAGGGTCTCCATTAATGTTGTGTGACTAGGTGAGTGGAAGCCAATTGTCTTGTTCAATATTTATGCCTTTCAACTAGGTCTTTATATTACAACTCAATCTCTTCCATATCATTCGGTCTCTTCCATACTATTTTTGAAGTGCTCAGTCTATGCCACAATGCTTGGTTGACATAGACAATTTTACTGACACTCAACAACCTTTCACAAATTTGTTCTTATGCATCTTTACAGATGCAGATATGAACTTTTGGCACATTTACATGTAAGGAACTGATGTATGATATATCAATTAAGTATACAATTCTATTCTTTATTAGTTTGAGATGACATGATCACCTTCTCCATTGGATTGGGTGACCTCAACTCTATTAAATCCACTATTTCCATCTTCTATTTTCCTTTTCCATTTCTAGTTCATTTCATTCCTAATTTGGGTCAATGTCCACTTTGCCTTTGCCTTTTCCTTTGTCCTTTGTCCAAATTTTTGAATGTACTTGAGTCTTACAATTCTTACTTTGATGTCCAAACTTGTAACATTTGGAACATGCATTGTTAGGTGCATAATTCTTTCTTTGACTTGTCTAGTAGGATTTTATCTATGATCTGCATTCATATTCTCTATGCCCATATTTTTGATAGTTATAGCAATATCCTTCAAATCTAGGTGTAGTAGGTGCATTCCTTAGTCTTGACCTACACTCATGTATTTGATGTCCTTATTTCTTGTAGTAAAAGTAGTAACCATTAAAATTAGGTTTAGAATTTTGTATACCATATTTTATTTGACAAATATTTGCAGTATGACCAAGTTTTCCACAGTGATAGCATGTTGGTTTGTCCTTTGACTTTGCATTCCTCAGTTCTCCATTCCTGGATGATACTCCTTTCTTAGTGCATGAATGTCCTAATCCATTAGAACAACTTGATGACTTCATAAGTTTTTCAAAGTACTTCATTACCTCTTTAGGTTTGTTGAATCTCTCCATAGATTCTTTCTCATTTTTTAGTTCATTCTTCAGTATGTCATTCTATGATTTGAGACTTGTAATTTCTACATCCTTTTGATTCAATTCCTAATTTACAAGCATTAGTTGATTCATCATGTCCAATTGAGTTTTAATGAGCTTCTACACATTTGATATCCTTTCTTTGGTCTAGTAGCCATTACTCTTTTGTCTTCTTCAACCATAGTCCTTCCTTCTTCAACTTTCTTTCTTTGTTCAGTCACTTCACATAGTCTAACTGATTAGATTTCATGTTCTCTTTTCAGTCCTCTTATTTCTTCATTCAAAAGTTTTTTCTTGTGAAGTAGATCAAAAGATGCTTTGTCATTTGGATTGATTGATTCAAATAATCCTTCAGTCTCAACTTCTTCATAGGAAAACTATTTTATCTGGATGGGAATTTCCTTTCTTCTTTTTAGGGAATCCTTAAGATCTTGTCTTGTATTCTCAAGTTTATGCAGTATGAGTTGGATGTCAATTACCTGATTTTCAATAAACTTATCCAATTTGAATGCCTCCATCTCCAAGCTATTAAGCTTCTCTCAAAGAACCAATGTAAACAAGATAAACAAGATATTGAGAGTGGGGGGGGGGGGGGGGGGGGGGGGTGGGTGCGGAGGTGAATCATAATCTTTAACACTTTAAACTTTTCACCAATTCATTCACATCTATTTAGAAACTTCTGCATGTAAAACTTGCTGTAACATATAAAATTGATCAATTACATGCATGAAAATGAAAACACATAACACAATATTTCTTACCTAGAAACCATCCAAGGTGAAGGTAAAACTAGGGTGTGGATGACACCCACAAATCTTCACTACTATAGTAACAAAGTTAACCAATTAAGGTTACAATGTTTGATCATAAAATATGATCTACCCTATGAGGAGTCTACCCTATTAAAGGCTTAAGAGACTGCTAGGTCTCACCTTGTAAGAGGATTTAATGTTGGAAATACAAATGGGAAATGTATACTTCTGAGGGGGGGTGGGGGGTGAATTAGAAGTACTAAACTCTAACCAATAAAACTTTCAACTTTAAAATAATGCATACAGAAACATATTGAAATAACATGTAAAGTAAATGCATCCACATAAACACTTGACACCAGATATGATTACCTAGAAACCCTCCAATGAGAAGGTAAAACTAGGGTGGGGATGACACCACAATTCTTCACTACTACAACAATAAAGTTCACCTATTAAGGTTACATGATTTGAACAATCTCATGATCTACCCTATGAAAGGCTTGCCCTATTAAAGGCTTACAAAGGATTGTTAGATCCTACCCTGTTAAAAGTGTACCTGGCTAAAGGACTTTAAAACACTCACCTAGAATGTCACTCTATTAAAGGATTACACAATGACTATTAAGTCAACCTTAATACAAAGGATTTCATTCTGTTGATACAGTTGTTATAAAGTATAGTAGAATGTTTGATTTGATACACTTACAATCTAATATTGCTGATTTTAGATCCCAATTCAATTCATCTTGGTCCTCTTTGATCTGATATGAAATTGCTATAACCTTGATCCTCTGTTCAGCTAACTAATTTTGTAATTCTATCCTTCTTATAAGTCACCTTGAATGTATGCTGATCAGTTCACCCCTTTTACTATTATCTCACCTTCTTGCATGCATTCTCTAATGCTTTCTATCACATTTATACTGAATTATAGGTTTTTGTCTCCTTTAAAAAGACTTTGGTGGCTTAGGGTTAGGTATGAATCTATGATTGAGATTCATTCAACTTTCCCACTGAATTCTCTCCATTTTTCAGATTGGTTGCATGTTGATTGCATAGGGATTCCAAATAGATTTGATATTATCTTTAAAGCTTCAAGATCTATCCATATGTTGGCTCAAAAATGGTTTACATCGTTGTTTGTGCCATCACAAACAACTAGGTCAATTTTGTGTAACTTGACACTTGTTTAATACTGATGCTCGACACATACTATAATTTTTCTGGCTCGACACTTGAACTTGCTCGACATCTATTGTTCACTTGGTACTTGAAACTTTCTCAAATTTGTTTATTTGCTTGGAACTTACTATTTACTCAGCACATGAGTGACTTGGAACTCATTGCAATTCAACATTTATACATATTATACTCAGTGTATGTTACTGGCTCGACATGAACTTGGTAAAAGGCTTAAGTGTGTTAATACTCAATTGTCAAAACCAACCTGAGATCAACAATCTCCCCCTTTTACATGAGTGGCAAAAACACTTAACTATACATGATGAATCTAATATTTTTGATTATAATGTACATCTAGTTCAACATATATACAAAACTTTAAAATTTGTATGAAATTTTCTAAAGAACTATATACTTCAAAATTTTGTGACTCCCCCTGAGTTAATGTGTCTTTTCTATATCCAAAATCTCTCTTAGAGTAAATTTGACTCTTGCTATTTCTCTTTGTCTTCAATCATTCTGCATTCTAATACTCTTTATCTGATGTGTGCTGATATGCCTTCTTTTTGCTTTCCTTCTATTTACTCCCCCTTTCTTCTCTCTATTTATTTTGTAACTCCCCCTTTCACATGTCTCCCCCTTGCATATATCTCCCCCTTGCAAATATTTCTCCCCCTTTTTTGACATTGATGTCAAAGGGTTTATACACTAAGTGTGTATTTATCCAAAAAGTTCTTGTTAACTTTCATTACAATCTTGAGAGTAGTATTCTAGTTGTCTATTGCAACATCTAGTGATTTGATTTGGATGACTGTAGTATTCTAGTTGTTAGCTGCAAAGTGAACTAAGCCATCTAATGTTGAAAGATTAGGATCTTTCTTGAGTACTATTTCAACGTAGGCTAGTTCTTTTTGTAGGATTTCCATGTGAGGGGTTAGGGAGGCTTGAATCTAAACTAACTTGGCTCTAGTATTAGCCTCTTCTACCATTGCTATAGCTAATTACTTCTGTGTGTGAAGCATAGAATGAAAATATTTCTTGCTTTGAGCTATATTTTTTGCTAATTGCATACTAGATATTTTCAAGTTTCTTTCCAAACTCATATTTCTTTGGCTCATTTCTTGTGTGAAGAGTGTGGGGTCACACAATTTTGTGTATAGTGAGAATATATTCTCAAGTACCTTCTTCACTTTTTCTATTTTTTAAGCCAATTCCACTTGTGACAGTGTGATTTCACTACATATTTTCTCATTTACCTTACCTTGAAACTTCTTTTCAGACCATTCCATGAGTTTTGCATTAGTCTCCTAGTCTTCATTTGTCACCTATTCAACAATTTCTGACAATTGTTCCAATATTGGCTTGGTTTCATCAGGTGCTTGCAAGCTGTATGCATCTAAAAAGATGTCTTTGATTTCATGTAGTACTTGCCTTTGTTTATACTCCTTTATGAGTATCTCTTGGTTCTTTTTCCTTTCCAATGCTTCCTACATCTCATTGATCTGTTCAATGTTCATGGTTGCATAGTCATATTTTGGTATGACAATTTCTTCATCTAATGTTGGGTCTCCATAGTGAAGTACCCTTGCAACCTTTGTGGAGCTCGAGCCTGGAGCTAAAATTTGAAGTGGCATTGCTTCAGTGCTTGACTTGTGAAGAACTTTTGTAGGAATTCCAGTAGTTGGTAAATTAACCAATGTCTAGATGGCTTCTTGCTCCTTTTCCTTTGGAATTTCCTTCTCTTCTTGTGATCCTCCTTGATCAATCACAATTATTTGTGGTGCACCTTAAGTTTGTGTAGTAGGAACATATACCTCTATCTATCCTGTTTGTTCCTTTGTTGGCTCCTCTGCATTTTTAGTTTGTTGTTCAATCATGATAAATTTCACTATGGTATCAATCTTAGTTGATGTATCTAATAATGTTTTCTCTTGAGGTTGTCCACTGGTAGTTGTAGGGATGATAGAAGGTGGTTCTTGTGTTTTCACCTTATCCCAAATTAGGTCAGCTACTACTTTCTATAACTCATCCACAATGACCAACACTGGATTATCACACAACTTTTCCTGTAATGTTGATTGGTCAAGGATCTTCTTTAGATCCTCTATAGTTAGGGTATTTATGTTTTGAACTAAGCTTTTAGGAACATATTTTACTTTGATTGTCTCTGCAAGTGTATTGGTGTCATGTGGAGGGATTAATGGTGGCAATTGTGTGTCTTGCAAACTCTGATCTATTTGCTGCTCCTCAACAGTTGCCATTTCATCTTATTTTTATGTTGCCTCCTTCATTGTGTTTCTCAACTTCTCCTTGTCATTCTCTTCCTCTTCTCCATTATTTCTTCCCTCAAAGGGATCCTCCTCTCCTTCCTTGATAGTAGTTAGCCCATATATTAGCTTCCACATTTGAGTGGACTTCTTTACAATATCTTCAATCTTGTTTTGAAGAATGCTAAATGCCCTGTTCTTAGGTGTAAACTTGCTACCATGTTTCTTGTTTGCCTTTGTTATTTGGCCTTTTGATAATTCTAGCATCACTTATGCCAATGTGGACTCTCTTATTTCCTTCTCCATGTTGAGGCAATTTATTCTCAACAATTGAATATAAATCCTTAGGCATAGCAGTGTCAAATTCAAGTGGAGTATTCTTGAATTTTTCCATCATGGCATACATTGATTCCTCAATCTTATTTTGTTCTTCTCTACTAAATTTATTGAATTCAATAGTTCTCAAACTAGTCAAGTCTGCATTATCCCTAATATTATCACAAATGTTATCAATATTAGACTTGGGTGCATGAATTGCCACTCTAAACTGGCTTGTGTCCTCTAACTCGGTCCTTTCTTCATCAGATTCTGGTTGTGCAACATATTTCCTCCTTAATTTGTTTTGCACTAGACCAGGTTGCTCAGTAGCCTATTTCTTTTCTTTTGTTTGATTCTTAGCCTTCTGAGTGGTGGCCCTTGTAGTTGCTCTAGTGGTTGGAGCAGTAGGATTGGCAGGGCTTGGTTTATCAATTTACTTTCCTTTGGGCTGAGCTACAGGCTATGTCTTAGCCTTTCTCTTCTTTGGCTCTTGTACTACTAGTGCTTCCTTGACTTGTTCCTCCTTAGCACCTTCTTCTTCATCTTCACCCATACCTTGTGTTTGGGCAAGAGGTTCTTGTCCCTGTTCTTATTCTTGTTCTTCTTCTTCATCATCATCTTCATTATCACCTTCAACTCCCTCACCAAGTTTGGCTTTCAACTTTTTCACCAATTTGTCTTTCTTCTTTAGAGTTGAGGTAGTTTTCACTCTATTTAAACCTTGGATTTTACAACATCATAGTTGCCAAAGATTTTTACTGATTGTCAATTTCTTCTGCAAGTAATGTAGTGATGGCTAGTGATGCTTCATCTATGTTAATCTCATACCCAAAGACCTTAGCCATCTTACTTTGGGTATTGCAGCCTGGATAAATGTGTAATCAATGTCTACCAAGAAACATATGTCATTGTAGTACTTCTCCATGAGGGAAACTATGATTCTCAATCTTTGTTTCATGGTTTGCTTGAAATCCTCAAAATAACTAGTCATTATAGATTCAAAATTGTCTCCCATTTGCTCTATGTACTCATTAATTTGTATAGCCATAGACCTATTGTTCTTCCATCCTACCTTACCAAAAGATGGAAACTCATTCTGGACATAGAAAAATATACATATCAAAATTGAACCAAATTTTCATTGAGTACCTTTTGATCTCCTTATTGCTCCTAGCTTCTCATTGATTTGCTACAGCTATAGCTCTGCCAAATCATAAGTATAATCTTTCTTAAGAATTTTGTATCCTACATCAACTACTATACATGGTACACTATTTAGTTGGCTTGACTGATAGAATTTGTGAGATATGACTCTCACTGCAAATTCATGAAGTGGATCTTTGATGGTATCAATGGTCATTCCTCTCTTATTCCACTTTTCCCCTGTATTCTTCCCAATTGCTTCTTTTGAGTCGCTCCTTAGGGTTTTGGGCCATTTCAGGGTTGGATATCCTATAATACTATGCAAAATTCTTTTTGACAATTTGATAGGCCCTCCTTCTAGCCATAGGCATCCATCATAAATTATGCTAAAGATAATTCATATCCATTTAGTCTTAAAGACAATAGGGAAATCTAGGGCATAGCTTAAGCCCTTCCTTTCAATGATTTGAAATTCTTCCTTCAAGACTCCATTCTCACATAGTTTGTCATATGCTTGACAAAATTCCATCTCCTATCCTTCTAACCTTGCAATTATAACATTTTCTTACATCCTGAATCATTACGACCTTGGGTGGAATGATTGACAATGCCCTTTTCAGGTCGTTCTTATATGCAACTTCAGGAATAGGCCTAAAATCTGGTTGCTTAACCTCATTACTAACCAACTAAACTTCAAAAGGTTCCTTATCCTTAGGATTTCTAGAGCTAGAGGTCATTTTGCAAAACTAGGATTTCAATAGATATTAAATTATGTAATTGCTTAACTTGGCACGTGAAGAATACCTTTAAATCGATGAAAGAATACTTGATCTTTGTTGGATTATGTGTAAAAGCTTCAATATCTTCTCATCAAATGCTTCTTTTCCCTACTCACTCTTTCTCTGTGTTTTTAATGACAAAAAATGGGTTAAAATTTGCCTTATACCTTTTCAAAACATCACATTTAATGCATGGTGCATGTATAGCTATAAACTCGGCTTCTATGTAATTTTTGCTTTAGTCGGCATCCATTGATTTTTCCATCACTTAGCATCCATTGGAATTACCCTTACTTGACTTCAATAGGATTATCCTTTTACTCAACAACCACTACTGACTCAACTTCAATTGATTTTGGTTGACAACTTGGCACACATTGAAATTTACTTAACAATTGAAGAGAACTTTTCACACTTGGCAATAAGTTGAAAACTTAAAGATTTGATCTTGGTTTTGTAGACACCTAAATTTGTTCAAATCCCCTTTGCATCCCTAATTAAATAGATATTTATTATTATTTAATAATCCCACTTTTAATTAAATAAATTTACATTTATTTAATTACATTTGCCCTTCCTTGATTTAAATAAACTAAGGTTTATTTAAATCCTAGCCTTTCCACTTGCATCTTAACCCCTTTCACTTTAATTAAGTACCTTGTTTACTTAATTAATCCCTTTCCCAATCCTACTTGGAATTAAATATTAAATATAATTCTATTTGAGCAAATGGATCCTAACTTTAACCCTCACCTAACCTCACTTTCCTAACCTAACCTAGGCCAAACCACTTACCCACTAATTAATCCTAGTTTCTCATCTAATTACATCCTTAATCATTTGCAAAATCCTAATCAAAGGATTAGAAAACCCTAGTCACATGTGGCATGTGACTCTTATACACTTACACACTTGTCCCCCTTCACATATGAACCAAAGGTGTCTCACACATGTGTGAGAAACCTTGAGCCTTCATACCTCTTATACCTGTCATTGACCCATCACTTTCAAAGGTGTCTCACACATGTGTGAAAAAACTTGAGCCTCCAATCCTCTTACACTTGTCATTGACCTATCACATCAAAGGTTTCTCACACATGTGTGAGCATCTTTCCCCCTTTGAATGGTCAAAAGCCCTAATCCACATGGAGTCTACTTGGCTTCCACCTCATGGACACCTCATTGATCTTGAGAGATCCTAGCCATTCATCTTGCATTGAATCTCAACCATCCATTTCATCTCACTTCCTATAAAAGGATAACCCTCTCCTCATTTCCAGCATCTACTATCTACCTCATTGTTATGCTGCAGGAATTGTGAGCAACCACATCCCACAATGTGAAATTGTCTTCACTTGGTGGTTTCATGAGGTTTGTGTTAGTAGATTAAGTTATTTTGATTTCATGTTAGGCTTATTTACATTATTCTCTTGCAAATTTTGAGGTTTGCATAATCATGTAGGAATAGATGTTAGTTGCTTAGTGTTTATTCCTCTTATTACATTTTTATGCAATACATTGCATAAAAATGTATTGCATAGGGTGTGCCAGAATGTATTGCATAAAAATGTAATAAATAGAATAAACATTAAGAAACTAACATCTATTCCTACATGATCATGCAAACCTCAAAATAATGCAAGATAAACATGTAAATAAGCATAACATGAAATCAAAATAGCTTAATCTACTCATGCAAACCTCATGAAACCACCAAGTGGATGATGATTTCATTGTTATTGGGATGTGGTTGCTCACAAATCCTCCAACATAACAATGGGCTAGATGGTAGATGTTGGAAATGAGGAGAGGGTTCTCTTTTTATAGAAGAGAGATGCAATGGATGGCTAATATTGAATGCAAGATGGAGGGCTAGGATCTCTAAGGATCAATGAAGTGTCCATGAGGTGGAGGCCAAGTAGACTCCATGTGGATTAGGGTTTTTGACCATTCAAAGGGGGAAAGATGCTCACACATGTGTGAGCAACCTTTGATTGTGACATGTCTATGATAGGTGTAAGAGGTGTGGAAGATCATGTTTCTTCACACATGTGTGAGACACCTTTGAAAGTGATGGGTCAATGACATGTGTAAGAGGGGTGGAGGATCAAGGTTTCTCACACATGTGTGTGAGACACCTTGATTCTCATGTGAAGGGGGAAAAAGTTGTAAGTGTGTAAGAGTCACATGTCACATGTGGCTAGGGTTTGATAATCCTTTGATTAGGATTGTGCAAATGATTAAGGATGTAATTAGATGAAGAACTCAGATTAATTAGTGGATAAGTGGATTGACCTAGGTTAGAAGGATGGGTTAGGTTAGGAAAGTGAGGTTGGGTGAGGGTTAAAGTTAGGAGCCATGTGATCAAATAAAATAAAATTTAATATTTAATTCCAAGTGGGATTAGGAAAGGGATTAATTAAGTAAACAAAGTACTTAATTAAAGTGAATGAGTTAAGATGAAAATGGAATAGGTTAGGATTTAAATAAACCTTAGTTTATTTAAATCAAAGAAAGGATAATATAATTAAATAAATGTAAATTTATTTAATTAAAGGTAAGGTAATTAAATAAATAATAAATATCTATTTAATTGGTTAGGATAAGAGATTTGGACAATTTTAGGTGTCTACATTTTTCCCCACCTCGTACAAGGTATTTCTCATCCTTCTTGGCTAAGTGTAAAATTCAAGATAAAGTGAACCAATCATCCAAATCCATACCCCCAATTCCATCTCAAGACCTTCCTCAAAAGCATGACATTATAGATTCCCTTTCTCCTCTAGGTCCGGGCATTTCTCCATCTCATTGTTCCCCTATCCCTCAAGATCTATTTATCCCTCCTAGTCCAACTCATGATTCCCTTCCTAATCAAGATCAAGGAATTCCATGTACCACCAATTCCATTCCATCTCAAGAGTTAGCCTCCATAGATCCTCCACTTCATGAAGAGGTTCCTTCCACTCCATCCACTAACATTCCTCCATGTCAAGATCAAATCACGCCACCTCATGGTTCCATTCCCTCCATTCCATTACACGATCCTATTCCATCTCATGATCCACTCATTCTATTACATGATCTTCTTTCAAGTCAAGATCAAAGCACGCCTCCATTTTCCTTTCATGATCCCACCCCATCTCAAGATCCTATTATCCCTCATAATCCCCCTTACGATCCTAATCCTCCACATAATCATATCATGCCTATCCAATCCACTCATGAACCTCATATACACGAACTCACATCTTTTGTTGAAAATGATAAGTATCCCATTAAAATAATAATTTCTCAAGATGTTGATATACCTCCTATCCCTTCCAAATCCAAAATTCCTCCATCCAAACTCAAATGTTTTCATCCTCCATATTCTAAGTCCATTTTGGGACCGTATATCCATATTCCCATTCCTTCCTCACTTCCATCCATTTTGGGTCCTTATGTTCCACATCTGAACCCTTCATCCCTTCCTTCCATTTTGGGTCCTTACGTACATCCATCCACCATATCCATGTTTTCCACTTCATCCCCTCATGGTCCTAGTCAAGATCAACAAAGGCACACATCCTTGAATTCCTTCCAACGTTCACCATCCATATGCTCTCCACCCTATTTATCTTCATGCACCCATACCGTGGCAAATGGAAGCAAATTGGATGCCAAAGAAAAAGAGAATAAAGCCAAATATCCACAAAAATCAAAGGATCAACATGTCCCCTCTAAATGACATGTACAAGAAAAGACAAATCTGATCTAAAGCAAAATCAAAAGGGCAAAAAGGCTCAAAACAAAAAATGCAATTTTTTTTTGGATCTCGAAGCTACTTAATGTAGCAATGAATCTCAAAAAAAGATTCAAAATGACATCCAATTCTGCTAATCCAAAGGCTTCCCTCATGCATAATCCATCCACGCTTCCACTTTCCATCTCCATTTTGGGTCCTTACATACCAAAATCCACCATCCTAAATCCATCATCTCCTTCCTCCATTTTGGGTCCTTATATCCCAAATTTTCCACCTTTGCATCACCCTTCGAGGTGTGTGCCAATGATGATCTTTCCGTCTCCTTCATCCACCTAGTCACAAGTCTTCCAACCTAGCATCCATCAATCATGTCTTCCTCCTACCCACTCCACCCCCTTCATCCAAACTTTTTCATAAGTCATTGTCCTCCATTCCCCAATCCACTTCATCCCTCCTTTCACTATCCTACCAACATCTAGGAAAAAATAATAAAAATTCCTTGAAAATAATTAGAAAAAAAAGAAACAAAAATATCAAGGGATACCATCCATATATCTTGATGCTTGAGTCCTCCCTTCATTTTCCTATCATGTCTTCCACTTCCACTTATACATCCATTCACTTTTCCTTCTTCCACTTGCACTCTACACTCGGGGTAAACTTCATCCGTACCAAACTACCATACATATCTTCCATACTTCTATCTCCCGTTCATCATCCTTTTCTATCTTTGATCTCGACTTTCACTTTCCTTTCATCCATCCATATGCACTTTCCATGTCCCTTTATCATTATCCATACATTATCCTACATACTTCTATAATTCTTCCGTATATTTGATCTTGACGTGCTATCCATATCTTGCATTCCATAGTTCTTGTCATGTTCATCCATTTTCCATCCATCCTCCTACATACTTCCATCCTTTTTTCATATGTCCTTGATCTTAGTTATCCCTTCCATTACCTCCACTTCATATCGCACATTTCATCCATACCCTCCATATCATTACCCCCCTTTTCCATACCCTCCCTCCCATATCCCTTTTTTATTCACCTTTCATGCCCATGCTCATGATCCATACTAGAGGCATAATACCAAAATATTCATACATGCTTGGGAATAGCACATGCCTTCTTTTCCTCCATATGCTAGCCTTCGTACCATCTTTTCATTTTCATGCATCCTTTCCCACCATGTTTCCTTCTATTTTCCTATCCTTGGTATGGGGCATTTGGACTCCTTTGAAACATGGTCCTTGGTTCTGCACTTTCTGACACCATATCATTTGGCCCCTCATATCCTTTCACCATTCCTTCCATCGACCAGTTCATGTTTCTTTTCCTTCATTTACCATGCCTTGGTTATCCCTTGTCATTGGTCCCAATCCATTCTATCTCACACTCATTCATACCACATTCATTCGATCTAATTCTTCCACCACTTCAATCAAATTCATTCATCCTCTAATTCAATCAATTTTCACTCCTTCTAATCCTTTCACATCAATTTCAATTCTACTCTCATCATTCTTCATCCTATCAACATCATTCTTCCAATTTCATCCACGTTCATTCTTCTATCCGCCATAAAATCAAAAAAATCAAAAAAACATCCCACTATGCAATCAATACTAATCCAATCAATCTAATCTTGCAATCTTGTCCATCAATCCTTAATCAATTCATCAATTTGACCCAATCAATTGATAATCCATTAACCATATTCAACATTATCATGGTATGAATCCTTCCCAATCCTTGGATGTGCATTACGCTTATCGTTAGCTTTTTCATCCTTAATCAATCATCAATCAATCAATCCATTAATGGGTTTTCAGCATGATTAGGGGCAAATGTTGGTTTGATTTTGGTTTTTTTTGCATGATTGCTTGTTACTTGTATGCATTAGTATTTTTTGCATGTATCATGGTCTTTGCATCCTATTGTCCCCAGGAATCATGGTCTTCCATATCATGGTTTCTTAAGGCATATGGTTGTATTAGACCCATGTTTTCATGTACTTGACACATTGTCAACTTGGTTCCTCATACCTTGGTGCATAGTATTAAATACAATATCAAACTTAGGTTGTTCACACCATTGCAACGTCACTCCTTTCATTTTCCCCTCCCTTCCATACTCCATTCCATTTCAAGAGAACATCTGTGTTCTCCTAACCTGCATGTCCTCTCGAGGGGGCATACTATTCCACCCTTGTCATCCTTCCTCATCCTTCCATGACTGGGACATCATGCTACTAGTCTTATCCTTCCATCCACTATATTTTATTCTTCTTTGATATAACATTACTAATGCTATATCAAAGAGGGGAAAAATGTAGACACCTAAAATTGTCCAAATCCCTTATCTTGACCAATTAAATAGATATTTATTATTTATTTAATTACCTTACCTTTAATTAAATAAATTTACATTTATTTAATTATATTAGTCTTTCCTTGATTTAAATAAACTAAGGTTTATTTAAATCCTAATCTATTCCACTTGCATCTTAACTCATTCACTTTAATTAAGTACTTTGTTTACTTAACTAATCCCTTTCCTAATCCCACTTGGAATTAAATATTAAATTTAATTCTATTTGAGCGCATGGCTCCTAACTTTAACCCTAACCCAACCTTACTTTCCTAACCTAACCCATTATTCTAACCTAGGTCAATCCACTTATCCACTAATTAATCCTAGTTCCTCATCTGGTTACATCCTTAATCATTTTCACAATCCTAATCAAAGGATTATCAAACCCTAGTCACATGTGACATGTGACTCTTACACACTTACAACTTTGTCCCCCTTCACATGAGAATCAAGGTGTCTCACACATGTGTGAGAAACTTTGATCCTCCACCCCTCTTACACATGTCATTGACCCATCGATTTCAAAGGTGTCTTAGAAATGTGTGAAGAAACATGATCTTCCACACCTCTTACACCTATCATAGACATGCCACCATCAAAGGTTGCTCACACATGTGTGAGCATCTTGGCCCTTTTGAATGGTCAAAAACCCTAATCCACATGGAGTCTACTTGGCCTCCACCTTATGGACACTTCATTGATCTTGAGAGATCCTAGCCCTCCATCTTGCATTCAATCTTAGCCATCCATTGCATCTCTCTTCCTATAAAAGGAGAACCCTCTCCTCGTTTCCAACATCTACCATCTAGCCCATTGTTATGTTGGAGGATTTGTGAGCAACCACATCCCAATAACAATGAAATCATCATCCACTTGGTGATTTCATGAGGTTTTCAAGAGTAGATTAAGCTATTTTGATTTTATGTTATGCTTATTTACATGTTTATCTTGCATTATTTTGAGGTTTGCATGATCATGTAGGAATAAATGTTAGTTTCTTAATGTTTATTTTGTTTATTACATTTTTATGCAATACAGGTTTTTCCTTGTTGACTTGCATCTTTATTCATACTAATTTATCCTTTTCAATACTAATCTATTTTGGAACTAATGTATGATCAAACATTCGAATATCAGTCCCACATACCTCTTTTTGCTTAGTTTGATGAAATATGATCACTTGACCTTTTAGGTGAAGTGATCCCTTCATTTGATGTGCCACATCCATCTTTCTTCTTCCATGTCTTGTTCATCTCTCCTCTAATGTGCTTAACATCTACCTATCCTTTTCCCTTATTGAACTTTGAGTTAGGTGCCTTTGTCCTTGTTGGGCAATGCTTGCTAATATGACCAGTCTTCAAACAACTAAAGCATGTGGTTTGACTCAACCATCTGTTGTAGCTTCCACTGAAATGTGTTCTTATGCAATTCTCAAGGATGTGTCCATACTCTTGACAATAATGATAGCTGTGCCTTGTATTGTAGTTGTTGGTGTAAATAATTATTCAGTATTTACACTTACTTATGTTTACTTAGGTTAATGCATTATTTTAATATTTATTTATTAGTCACCTAGGAGTATGTGCACTCTTATGAGTTGTCATGTTGACAACATAAGAGTTCACACCTCTTTTATGCACATGGTGTCTACAACACAAGAGTTAGCACACTAATTAAGCACATGGTGTCTACAACATCTCCACTTGAGATACACCTTGTCATTCTTATCCTCTCATCTAGAATGATGGATAAGACATGTGCTTGGTTGTAATGCTTATCTTATCTCTTGGCTCTTTCTAGAGACATTCTAGGTGCTTCTTGAGAGGTCTTTATATATAGACACTCCTAGTGTGTACATTCATGACATACAATACAGAGCAATGTGTGAGGACATACTCTGATATATTGATCATACTCTTTTTTGGTCTATAGTTGTGCTTGTGTTTGAGTTCTATGATCTTGGGTGAATCTTTCCCTAAGGCAAATTCTTACATGGTATTAGAGCTCTTGGAGAATCTCTCTTCACATAGCTATTTGAGACCATTTTTTGCTTTAGCACCTCAACCTGAATCTAGAGTATTGCAAAAATTAGGAGTGTCTAGAGCTAGATCTAACCTCACCATTGCATCTAGAATGTTGATTCGGTGAAAATTGGCTATAAGGTTGCCTACCCTAGGCCAAAGTCGATCGTGAGGCAAATTTTTTTTTGCAAATCGACACATGAAGGCCCCAATTTGCAAGTTCAGGTATGATCTTTTCGATCTGCAATTTTATTTAATTCAGATCTCAATATTTATTTTCCTGTAGATTCAAATTTTTTTTTTATTAGTTGCCCCTACATAGAATTTTTTTTTTGCAAGAACTAGGTAGTGATACCTCGACTCTCGTAAGGAATATTCCCCATACATTTGGAATATTCCTCATCATTTGATGGCACTGCACTATTGGCTATCTCAACATAATTTTTTGGCAACACTACAGTCTGACATCACACTATAAATTCTGGTAGGCATCTTAGTTTCTATCAGCCACAAACAACAGGCGTGCATCCACAAGCGGCAGATGACTTCTTTGTTTCAATGCCCATGTGGTTTGGGTTTTAAAGCTTTCAAAGTCCAACCCACATCACATGTGGGATTAATCCTTCATTCCTGATAGCCTGCAAAACAAGACTTTGGCACAGAATTGAACTTCCAGCCCCCTCTAAGTTCACCTTGGCACTGCATTTTCTCGACAGTGATTGTACAAACTTCGGCGCTCATGTTCTTTTACTAGCTCTAGCAACACATAATTTTCTAGCTCCCACCATGGACATTCCAACTACATCCAGCTTCAGCATATTCTAGCCCATCTTTGCATATTCCAATTTGGAGCTGTATTTGCAAAAACATGGCACCACTAAACATGGGGATAGGTTGTCACTTGTGCCATAGTGTCTACCACAAAGCCACATAGTGCCATCTTAGCCACCCTCTTGTTCACCTTATACAGCTCGATACGTGGCTTACTTGAAATTTTTCCATGTTAATGCACACTTAGATAGACACATCATCATCTCCAACATGGACTATACCATTTCCATGTCATCTAACACTTATCCAATTTTTGTACGCTAAGTCAGCATTTCCGTACTGCCACATCAACTGAGTGACTTTTTTCACTAACATCATCCAGACACGGGAAAAAAATTAACGATTGTCTGACCATAAAATCTAGGTAATTTATAACTTTAGTGATGACTATTTCACTATCAAAGTTAAGCATGCAGTTTTCCTTCCAGGCCCCTCTCTAGATTGCTTTTTGATTTGGCAGTCTGACTTTGCAAGACCCTAACTCAGACATTTGAACTCCAATTTAGGTGCAATTTTTTTTTTGATTTTGGGTAAAATTTCTTGAACTTTCTACTGGTAGTGTTCTTTTCTAGTATTGGTGCAAGGTTTTTTCAGAAATTGCATTTTTTGGCAACTGTACACGTTTAATCCTACATTTTGCAACTTCAGACACTTCGTACGAGCTCATCTGGACATGAAAATAGGTTCCATTTTTTTGACAGTGCATTATTTTTCATCTACTTTTCAGATTTGTAGTTAGATTCTAGGGTTGTGTGGACAAAAATATCACTTTCAACATCAAGACCTTTTTTGCATTGTATTGCCTTTCAGTATTGATATATATTTGAGTTACAGTGCATAGTTCCAGATTTAGGCCTCAAAAGGAAGTTGTAACTAGCAAAATCAAAAGTCCATCTTGTACATTTTGACAAGTGGCATATTGTATATGCACCACTTCTAAAGCACCGACTCTCACATTAGGGGGGTTCTTTGATTTTTTGGGAGTTACAATGATTAGTCCATCATGGAAGAGGAAGATTTAATTATCTTGACACTAGACAACTATTAGAAATGGAGTTAATTGGCTATCAAATATCTTAGTCAGAACAATGCACTACCATATGCGAGAGGACTTACATATGATATTGAGACTTTTTCCTTCATTACTAGTGTTCTCTTTCTACATATGGTTATGGAGGTTTTGGATTCACTTATCGACCTTAAGGTAACTGATCTATATGTTCATTGGATTAATCTTTGGGAGATGTATGGAGATCCACACATTCCTCCATTCCCTAAAGATATTTTACCTCCAGTTGTAGTTGCATTCTCTCCAGATGAGATCACACCTCCAAATGCTCCTGTTGCTCCTACTGATCCTGTTTCAGCCATAGATGCTTCAAATTCAGTGCAATAGGACCCTTTATGTCTTCCTACTTTGCCTTCATGCGATGACTTCCTTCCTGCCCTTGCAAGCCTATTCTTGGAGTCTCACATTGAAGATGTGGGGGACATCCTTGATGATATTCATCTTCTTTTTGAGGTGAATTCTTCATCTATTGCCAAAATGACTGATTCATGTACTTTAGCACAAAAGGGTACACTTTGTCTTTCAATTTCAGCCTCAGGTGATGAGTTCTTGACTGATATTTTAGGTTTGTTCATAGAGTCACACATAGCTAACTTGGGAGACTTTCTTTGATGATATATTGCTTCTCTTTGCTAAGGACGATCCTTCTACAGTTGTTGTAAGGGCCCACTCCAACTCTCATGTCCATTCTCTAAATGATCAGTCTTTATAGGCTGATGTGATTGTGGATACTTATGTACAACATCTATAGGAGGTCTCTCCATCATTTGAGGAGATAGATTGTTCTTTGAAATAGGTTCTACAACAATCCTTGATTGATCTAAACTTCTTCTCAATAGTTTTGGAAGTAGCTACCATTAATATTGACACAGGGATAGTTGAGCAGGTTTCAAAGACACCATTCATCATTGAGATTCTTTCCACACACAGCAGAAGCATCTCACCAGTACCACTACCATTGTTTCTTCCAAAGGGGAGGAACATCATTCAACGGTCATGGATCAACTTCTACATTGGAGCATTTCTCACTGATCAACACTAGCACCTTTAGGGCGAGGCGACTAACTTGTTTCCTTCTCCTTTTTTTTTTGGGGGGGGGGGGGGGGGTAGGATTTCTTCCTCTTAGGGGGTTTTTTCCTTCTTTGATTTCACTTTTGTGTATACTTGATGTATATTGTAATGGGTGGGGGGGTCTTGATTACTCCATCCATCCATGCATCTTCTTTTCATCTCTCTTTTTGGGGGAGGGGTTTTCCCATGAGGTTTTCCCTCTTTCTCTACTTTATGAGAGACTAAATTTTCATTATGTACATGGGAACCTAACATGGCCCAGTAGCCAAGACCCATTATGCATTTCATCCTAGTTCTTGTGAACTTAAGTGCATTCCCCTAAGTTGCACTTTGGGGGGGAGGGGGGGGGGGTGTTGGTGTAAATAATTATTCACTATTTACACTTAAGTTTACTTAGGTTAATGCATTATTTTAATATTTATTGATTAGTCACCTAGGAGTATGTGTACTCTTGTGAGTTGTCATGTTGACAACATACAAGTTCACACCTCTTTTATGCACATGGTGTCTACAATATAGGAGTTAGCACACTAATTAAGCACATGGTGTCTACAATATCTCCACTTGAGATACACCTTGTCATTCTTATCCTCTCATCTAGAAAGATGAATAAGATGTGTGCTTAGTTGTAATGCTTATCTGATCTCCTAGCTCTTTCTAGAGACATTCTAGGTGCTTCCTAAGAGGCCTTTATGTTCAGGCACTCCTAGTGTGTACATTTATCGCATACAATACAGAGAAATGTATGAGGACATAGTCTGATATATTGATCATTCTCTTTTTTGGTCTACAGTTGTGCTTGTGTTTGAGTTCTATGATCTTTGGTGAATCTTACCCTAAGGAAAATTCTTACACCCAATTGTAGGAATTTTCATGACTTCTTCCCTTGTTTGATGACCATGTGGACTTGTATCTGCATTCAAAGGCTTTGTGTCCAAACTTCTGATAGTTGTAGCAACATCCTTCAAATCTTGGTGCATGCATGGTTCTGGTTCTGCATTCATGCGCCTGATGACCTTGTTTGTTGCACTTGTAACAATGTGTCATGTTCTTTGGCTTGGAATTCTAACTAGCATTCTTGCTCCTGCAAACATTAGCTATGTGCCCTTTCTTTCCACAATGATGACAAGTAGGTTTAGAGTTCTTACCTTTATTGTTTCTTTCCTCAACAGCTTTGGATGATTCTCCTTCTTCAGTGCTTGTGTAGCCCAATCCTAATGTGTCTTTATTGGATCTAGGGGATTTTAGTAGTTGCTCAAAATACTTGATGGCTTCATTTGGCTTGTTGAAACTTTTAGAAAACTCATTTTCTCTTTTCAAGTCATTCTACAATTGTCCATTCTACAACTTCAATGTTGTTATCTTAATGTTCTTAACATTCAACTCATGATGGACATTCATCAATTGGCTTAGGGTGTCTAATTGCAAGTTTGAGATCCTGGATAGCTCTGCTAATTTTTCTTCCAATCTGTTTGACAAAATTCTCTTATCTTCTTCAATCATGGTCTTGTCTTCTATAGCTTTCTTATTTTGCTTAGTCACCTCATATAGCAATATTTTTTGTGATTCTTGCTCCAACTTGAGATTTTTGATCTCCTTAGTTTGTGCACTATTCTTGTCCATGAGATATGCATTTGCTACATCAAATTCATAGGAGTTACCATCTGCAAATAACTTTGTGGTGTCAATCTCTTTATATTGAGTGTCATTTTCTACTATTGCAATCTCTTTCTTTCTCTTTAGTGAACTTCTCAAGGCATCTCTGGCTTCATTCAGTTGTTGCAGTAAGAGATGTATCTCAATCTCTTGATTCTCAATGGTCTTTCCCAACTTGTAAACCTCCATCTCAAGATCTTTTCTCCAAGTTGTAAGGCTTCTCTTGATGAGAAATTAACTCTAATACCAATGGGAAATGTATACTTCTGAGAGGGCACTGGGGTGAAGGGGGGGTGGGGGGTGAATCATAAGTACTAAACTCTAACCAATAAATCTTTCAACTTTAAAACAATGCATGCATAAACATATTGAAATAACATGTAAAGTAAATGCATCCACATAAACACTTGACACTAGATATGATTATCTAGAAACCCTCCAATGAGAAGGTAAAATTGGGGTGGGGATGACACCCACAATTCTTCACTACTATAGCAATAAAGTTCACCTGTTAAGGTTACATGATTTGACCATTCTCATGATTTGCCCTACGAAAGGCCTACCCTGTTAAAGGCTTCCACAAGATTGTTAGATCCTACCATGTTAAAGGATTTTAACACCCTATTAAAAGTGTGCTTGGCTAAAGGAATTTAGAACACTCACTTGGAATGTCACCCTATTAAAGGATTTCACAATGACTGTTAAGTCAACCTTAATACAAAGGATTTCATTCTACTGATACAGTTGTTAGAAAGTACAGTAGAATGTTTAATCTGATACACTTACAATATGATATTGCTGATTTCATATCCCAATTCAGTTCATCTCGATCCTCTCTAATCTGATATGAAATTTCTGTAACCTTGATCCTCTATTTTGCTAACTGATTCTGCAATTCTATCCTTCTTCCAAGTCACCTTGAATGTATGTTGATCAAGTCACCCCTTTTATTTTTATCTCACATTCTCACATGCATTCTCTAATGCTTTCTCTCATGTTTAGACTGAATTATGGGGCTTCATCTCCTTTAAAAAGACTTTGGTGGCTTAGGGTTGGGTATGAACCTACAATTGAGATTCATTCAACTTTCCTGCTCAATTCCCTCCATTTTTTGGATTGCTTGCATGTTGATTTCATAGGGATTCAAAATATATTTGATCTTATCTTTAAATCTTCAAGATCTATCCATATGTCAGCTCAAAAATAGTTTCCATGGTTGTTTGTGCCATCACAAACAACTAGGTCAATTCTATGTTACTCAACACTTGTTTAATACTAATGCTTGGCACATACTATAATTTTGTCTAGCTCAACACTTGAACTTGCTTGGCATCTATTGTTCACTCAACACTTGAAACTTGCTCAACTCTATCTATTTGCTTGACACTTACTATTTACTTAGCACATGAGTGACTCGACACTCATTGCAACTCGGCATCTATACATATTATACTTGACATATGTTACTAGCTTGACATTAACTTGGTAAAAGGTTTAAGTGTGTTGACACTCAATTGTCAAAACCAATCTAAGATCAACATTTAACACTTACAAAAAATTAAGAATTCTATTAGGAGATTTACAAAGATCTATTAAGATCACTCTATTAAGAGATTTACCATGATTCAAGTAAGCTAAAATTGATTCAGGACCCGATTCTCAGTTTTCTTTGCAAGCTAATTTCAAGTCTTCTCATTGCTAATTGATCCTCTCCTATGATTTGGTATCACTTGTATTTCCCTTTCACTTCAATGCCATGACTAGGTCACTTGATCCATTATATGATAATAAAACCCTTCATTGACTTCTGATTTGTTCTCAATCCTTTACTTCTTGTTCACATGTATACACCTCTCTTTGCTTTTCTCTTACTTTGCATGCATTCTTACTTATTTTTTTCTCTCTCAATCTAGGTCAAGATTATCACTATTTAAAGAATTTTGTAAAGAGTTTATAGATGGTTCCATGTTTTGCCTCTTCATCTTGATCATTGAACACACAACATAGGGATCTGTGATCCATGTCATGTAAATCTTCAACCTCTTCAAAACTTAAATATACCTTCCAAGTTGGTCTAATATTCATTTTGCCTCAAACTCTATTCCATTTCTAACTTTTATGTAAACTCTACATTGCTCAGTCTTTACTATTTTTTGATGCTCGACATTTCTATTGCTCAGCTTGTATTACCTTTTTGATGCTCAACATGTATTGCGCTTGACACACACTATATAAATCAACACTTGTATACTTGGAATTTTCTCGATCCTTGATGAGCTCGACTTGTATAGAAAATACGCGGTGACCATACACTTACTTGGCTCCTATAGAGCTTGGTATGTACTAGCTTATGTACATGACTCAACCTGTATGTAGTAGCTCAGTCATAGTGATGATGGTCTGACTCTACCTTGTAAATGACTAAGTGGTTGACACTAATAGACAAAAATGGTTAGAGATACCAACAATATCTATTGTATGTACTTTTTTAGATGTTTTTTATTACATACATTCTTACTAACTTATATATATCTTTTTTTATTGTAATTGTAGGTCATTGGAGTACGTGATCATCATGCTACAAAGATATCTCTAGACTCGTTTGTGACACTGGATAGTACCAAAGTATGATATATGCTTTTATTTCATAAATTTTTAGTGGAAATTATGTACTTTATAATTCATGTATATATAATTTTTACTTAAGGTTTATGTATTCATGATTTTAGGAGGATGTCACCATGAGTGTTGATGGATGTATAGGACTGAGCCAGATGGAAGTATATACATCATCCTTTGAGTTTAATTTTTTTATTTATGTAGTTCAATATGATCTTTATCAAATTTTTAAAATTTATCTATTCTCTTGTAGGACTTGACCATTGCCACATTGGTGGCTATGAGAGTGCACCTCCTCCTCTCATAGTCTCACATGGTAAAATTTTAAATACTTTCATTATTTTATTTTATTTGTGAACTAGATTATGAAAACTATTTCAATTAAGCATGTACATATTGTCTTCTAAGGATGCCGCCCAAGATTTCACACAAGATGCCCCACATGATGCCCCACATGATGTTACACAGGATGATCCATCTGAGTCCTCTTCATGTAGAGAAAAGAAGATGATTGATCAAATAGATTAGGTCTTTTGACAACTTTAAATTGTGTTTTTATGACACATTTTATTTATTATGATACACTATGTATTGGGACACTTATTTGTATTATATTTTTTATGACATGATATCATGCTATCACATATTAGACCGTGTTATACTTTTACAACTTGTTATCATGCTAGTATATGGTATCTTATTATTTTATCATGTTATAAGTATGACACATTTTGTTTATTATGACACATTTAATTTATTATGACACATTTTGTTAGCATATAATATGAACAATAATTTATTTAAATGTAGGAACATTAATTTAAACATATTTGAATATAAAATTAATGAAAACGTATAGTAGATCATTACAAATTGACAAATACTTTAATATCAAGTGCACACCAATAACTTTAAAAAAGAAGTGAAATCGTATATTTTACACAGCTAAACTCATATATTAAAAAAAAACTAGTGAATTCATATATGTAAAACAATATAAAGGACATAAATAAAAGTGAACTCATGTTTTTAAATGTTTACAACATGTTTTGATTCAAATAAAAATTTGAATGAACACATTTGTTCAAATGGGGTCCTACAAAATTTAAAAATGAATTTTTCAAAATGTTAGTAAAAGCATAATTTTATAAGTCCTATGTGTATAATGTAAATATGTTTAATGTACACTCACCATGTGTAATTGCACAAGATGTTGATGTTGGATTGATGACATCATCTAAACTTGCATAAGTTGTATTTGCGACTTGAACAAGAGGTATATAAACTTTAATTTACTATTGACAACACATACATACATTTAGTATTTGAGTACATATAAAAAGAGCACAATAAATAAAAAAACTTACATGTGAGTATTTTGTAGTCAATCTACTGTACCATCTACACCCTCTCTACTGTACCATCTATGATTTCCTCATGCTCTTCCATTCAAATTGTCCAAGTACCTTATTGGTAGGTCTCCCTTTGTATCTTTCTAATTTGATATTCATTGCCACAACCAAATGAGAATAGTGTAAAATCTTCTTTTATGATTGGTAGTCTTCAAATGCTAGTAAACCATTTCTTCTTGTTAGGTATCTGCATAGCTAGGTGCTAGCTACAACAAAATACCCAATTGGATACTCAAAACCATCATCATCGACTTGATGATATATCAATTTTTTCTTAGGTTCCAAACATCTAGCTAGCCAATACTCAATCTTTTCATCATTATCATCAGGTGTAATAACAACATAAACATGTCCTACAAGATAAGATGAAGTACACATGCATGTACTTGAATTATATTAATGACATACATAATTAAACAATATAAATTGAAACACAAGCACAACAAATTCAATTAAATTGTACATACCAAGTTCTATGAGGTCTGAAACATGATCATAGTCTTCTGATGCAAATGTAACATTTGGGCCTTTATTTACTATATCATATTCAATGTGTGTGTTAGTAGGCTCTAATGATTTTTGCTACCATTCTTTAACCCATTCCACATTTTCACATTCTTTTTGTTGGTGTAAATACATATATACTATTTACACTTTATTTAAGTTTACTTAGTTAATGCATTATTTTATTATTTTGAATTATTTTATTATTTATTTTGTGAGACACTTAGGAGTTTGTGTACCTTTATGATTTTTCATGTTGACAACATAGAAGTACACAACTCTGATTCAACACATGATGTCTACAACATTGGAGTTTGCATCATTCACTGAGTTGTCATGTAGACAACACATTTATTCAAACTCCCTTTTTAGCACATGTTGTCTACAACATAAATTTGTGTGCTACACCATTGTAGGCTTATCCTCTCTTCATCACACTTACTTTCGCGCTTAATGGAGGATAACCCATATTTTGTGGACATGTGCTTAGTTGTATGAATTATCATGTAGTTGATTCCTAGGCATTCTAGGTGCATCTTAGAGGCCTTTATATATAGACACTCCTAGTGTACTTTCATTCATATTGAATTGAATTCATATTGATATTTTGATCATACTCTTTCTAGTCTACAGTTGTGCTTGTGTTTGAGTTCTTAGTTCTTGGGTGAATTTTTCCCTAAGGAAAATTCTTACATGGTATTAGAGCTTGGAGAATTTCTCTTCACATAGTCATTCAAGACCATTGTTACTTTAGCACCTCGACCTGAATCTTGAGAATTTTTAGAAATTGGGAGCATCTAGAGCCAAATCTAACCTCGCCATTGTGTCTAGAATGTCAATTTGGTGAAGATCGACTATAAATTTGCCTATGCTCGGCTAAAGTTGATCGTGAGGCAAAATTTTCTTTTCCAAATTGGCACTTGAAGGCGCTAATTTGTAAACCAAGTATGATCTATTTGATCTACACATTTCAATTGTTTCAGATCTACATCTAATTAATTCTCTGCATTATTTTTTGATTTGGGTATTTTTTGAAATTTTTTTCCCCAGTCGGGCTAATAGATTTTTTTTTTTTGTAGAACCTAACAGTCACACCCTAGCCCTACAATTTGGGAAGAATATTATTTTTAATCATAGGCATATTTGATGGGCATATATTAATCTGGGTTGGCAGACCAAATCTGACAATTTCATCATAATCCAGCAGGCCACCAAACCCCTCAATCAACAAACTTTATTACATCTCTGGGTGACTAAACAATTTGGCAAGATCCTAATACTCAGCAACCCATTTGATTTAGATCTCCTGTGGCATTGTTTTTAAAAGACTTTGCAACCCACACACCCATGAATGTGGGATTTTATATAAAAATTCTAACGCCTGCTAAATAATCTATGGCGCTCACTGTGGTGGTTACTTTGACCTCGTGGAGAAAACTCTGGCCACCATTGCAACTGGACATGCAACACTTCCACGGCCATGCCATGCGGCATCCTCATGACCACCCATCCATGTCAGCCTAGTGCACTGTTAGATGCCCACATGACAGGGTGACTGTACATCCCTCCCACATCATTTGTTGACCCAATCAATGCCACATAATCACTTGCTATGCAAGCTAGCTATCAGACATGTCAGCAAGCTATAACTTGCATAGTCGACAGTGACATCAGTAGACACATTAGCATTTCATACCTTGTACAGTCAGTATTGATGTCAACATACACATTAGCATTTTTTGTACAATTTGTACAATTGACATCATCATTACTTCAGCACCACGTTAGAAAGGGTGGAGTTTTTTTTGATGTCATCATTTTTACGACCCTAAATTTGATAGCCATCTAATTATCATCCTAGGAAAAATTTGAACTACTGCAACGGCCATATGACTATCAAATTTAACCATGTCTTTTGCTTATGCAACCCCTCTCTAGATTGATTTTTGATTTTGCAGTCTGAATTTGGGAGGCCATAACTTGAACATCCAAACTCCAAATCAGGTGCATTCTTTTTGATTTTGGGTAGAATTTCTTGAAATTTTTAGTGGTGGTGTTCTTTTTTGGTTTTGGTGCAAGGATTTTTCAAAAATTGCATTTTTTGGCAACTATACCTATTCAATCCTACATTTTGCAACTTCAAACGTTTCGTACGGGCTCATCTTGTCACCGTTTCAAGTTTCATTTTTTTGAAAGTGCATTATTTTTCATCTACTTTCCATCTATAGTCAGATTCTAGGGTTGTGTGGACAAAAATCTCACTTTCAGAATTAGGGCTTTTTAACATTGTATTGCTTTGATTACTTTTTAGAATTGTTGTACATCTAAGCTATAGTTCTTAATGACAGATTTGAGCCTCAAAAGGCAATTGTAAAAAGCAAAATTAGAAGTCCACTTTGTTCATTTTGACAAGTGGCCCATTGTACATGCATTACATATAAAGTGCCAAAAGCATCTTTCTTGGGGGGTTCTTTTGATTGAGTGAAAAGGAGGGGTGTGTATTGTGTTCTTATGTCTCTTTTGTGTGCTCTTTTCATTTTCTACATCATGGGTTCACCTAAATGTCCACTTCTAACTTCACACAATTATTCTACATGGAAAGATATTGTATGGAGTAGATTGATGGCAAAATGTCTAAATCTTTATGTTGATGGTACAATACCCAAACCCACTAATGCTAAAGAACTCATTGATTGGAAAATTATAGACAATTGGGCTTTAGGAATTATCAAGAATTGTGTAGATAAAGAACTCTTCTTCCACATTGCTAGTTTCACAGAATCCAAACCTGCATGGGACAAACTTGAATCATTGCATGGTAAGGTGGATAAGGAAAAGGGATTTCAGATTGAGGACAATCTACTTCTCTTGGATCCAAAGAACTTTGACACAATTCAAGATTACATCAACAAAGCCAATGAGTATAGGGCACTACTTAAAGATTGTGGAAATCCCATGAAGGATGACAAGTTGATTCATCACATTCTGAAGAGGCTGCCTTCAGAGTATGCTTCCTTTGTTTCGATTTATAATACTCATAGGTTGACCATGGGAAGTGCTTTCTAGGATCCTACATTTGATGCATTTGTAGAGCTATTGATTGTTAAACAATCTCACTTGATAGATTTGGGACTTCTCATATCATCAAAGACCAAAGCATTAGTAACCAGTGATGAGAACCAGTCAAGTCAAGTAGGAATAATTTCTAGCAATAACAAGAAGAAGCAATGGAAGTAGAAATCACAATCTGAGACACAACAATCCTCCTCACAACAAGACAATTATTCTTCCAACAAGAAGTGAAGTAATGAAAAGAAGGATACATTTTTTTGTGCATATTGCAAAAACCCAAATCATGATGAGCATCATTGCAAGACTAAGAGAATCGATGAGTTGGAAAATCTACTCAAGAAGAACAAAATTCAAGTGCCAAGTACTTCCAGGGATTCAACTCCAACCTCTTCAAAGGGAAAAGGGCAAGCACTTATGGAAAATACAAGTTCTTCTTTGGAATGGATTCTTGACTCAGGTGCCTTTTATCACATGGGTTCTTCAAAGGGAGATTTTTCTTCATTGAATTAGTCACAGGTACTGCACACCTTCATGGAAGACGATACTAAGATGGAAGTTGAAGGGAAAGGACATGTGAAAATAGAAAATGGCCAATTCAAAGATGTTCTCTATCTTCCAAAACTTAGCTCCAATCTCCTCTTAGTTTATGAAATCACTCACCTTGGAGAAAGTCACAAAGTTGAGTTCCTTCTAGATTTAGTAATGGTATGTAGTCTTAGAGATGATTCATTGGTTGCAGTGGGGAAAGTCAATCATGACAAGAGGCTTTATTCCTTCTCCCACTTTGCACCCAAGTTTCCTTCTCAAGCCTTGTTAACTCAATCTGAATCACAAACCAAATTATGGCATGAGCAGTTTAACCATCTTGCCTTCCACTCTCTTCAACAACTTTGCTCAAAACACATTGTCAAAGGTCTACCTAACATCAACTTTTCTACGAGCGAGTGTTCATCATGTTTAGTGGATATGCACCTTGAGAAGTATGATAAAGCACAATCTTCAAGAGCTCCAATTGTTCTTCAGTTGGTTCACATGGTATTAGCAGGACCTTTTGCAGTGACATCAGTCAGCCAAGGCTGCTACATCCTTACTTTCGTTGATGACTTTTCATGCTTCACATGGGTCTACTTCATTCATCACAAGAATGAACTAGTTGATAAGCTTCAAGCCTTTAAGAGTCATGTTGAATGGAAATCAAGGAAATCCATCAAGGTTGTACAGATGGACAATGAAAGAAGATATGTGGACAGAAAACTAAAGGACTTTTGCAAACTTGAGGGAATTGATCTTTAGAATCTACTAGCATTTAGTCCACAGAAGATAGATGTTGTAGCACTAAGGATTAGAACTCTCAAGACCATGGAATGTTGCATGATAAAAGCCAAGTCCCTTGATCCTACACTTGAAGTTGAAGCCATTAGCAGTGCTACTCAAATACTTAATAGGTCTCCTCATAATGCCCTAGATGGGAAGACACCTTTTGAGGCATGGTATGGTAGAAAAAAACTTGAGTCACTTCAGAGTCTTTAGTTTTCTAGCATGGGCAAACATATCATCCAGGGGATGCAAGGCACCAACACCTAGGCCTTGCACTTTCATCAATTATGAAGACAATACTAAGGCTTATAGACTTATGGATCCAGAGAGACATGCGATTTTTGTGGAGAAGGATGTACATTTTGAGGAAAGTTCACCCAACTTATCCTCTAATCCTCTCTACACTTCATATACTATAGAAACTGATAGTGACACCAGTGACAATGTTTCAACAAATTTAGACATGTGGGTTCTATCAACAATTGCAGCAAGAGGTCACAACATTAGTATAGTCCACATGCATATATTGCCATAGTGATAGGTCCAACACAATAGGGTACACATTATCTTCTAGCTCTAGCAATAGTAGATGACTACATGGTAGACACTGTAAGTTTTTTGTAGAGTCACACATAGCAGACTTGGGAGACAGCCTTGATGATTTACATCTTCTCTTTGATGAAGATGATCCTTCTACAGTTGTTGTGAGGGCTCACTCTGACCCTCATGTCCATTCTCTACATGATCGATCTTTACAAGTTGACGTGATTATGGATCTTTATGAACAATAGTTGTCAAATGTCTCTTTATCAGTTGAGGAGATAGATGACTCATTGGGACAGGTTCAACAAACATCCTTGCTAGATTTTCATTTGTTCTTTTTAGCAGTGTTGGAAGGGGTAAACATTAGCATTGACATAGGGATACTTGAGTAGGCTTTAGGGCAACCATACATCTTTAGGTTTGTAACTTTTCCATTGTTTCTTCTAAAGAGGAGGAATATCATGCTGCACTCTTGGACCAGCTTCTTCCTTAGAGCAACCATCACTGGTTGAAACTCTTCATTTGGGGGGGACTACGTTGTCTCTCTTCCTCTTCTTTCTTATGGGGGGGACTTCTTCTCATTCTTCACTATTGTATATACTGAATGTATGTTGTAATGTGGGGGGGAGGTCTTGATTACTCCATCCATCTATGCATCCCTATTCATCTCTCTTTTGGGGGGAGGGTTTTTCCCATGAGGTTTTCCCTCTTTCTTCACTTTATGAGAGATTGCATTTCATTATGTACATGGGTACCTAACATGTTCTATATGTCGAGACCCATCTTGCATTTCATTCTAGTTTTTGTAAGCTTAAGGGCATTCCCCTAAGTTGCATTTAAGGGGGGGTGTTGGTGTAAATACATATTTACTATTTAAACTTTACTTAAGTTTACTTAGGTTAATGCATTATTTTATTGTTTATTTTGTGAGACACTTAGGAGTTTGTGTACCTTTATGAGTTGTCATGTTGATAGCACAGAAGTACACAACTCTAATTCAACACGTGGTGTCTACAATAATGGAGTTTGCATCATTCACTGAGTTGTACTGTAAACAACACAATTATTCACACTCCCTTTTTAGCACATGTTGTCTACAACATAAATTTGCATGCTACACCATTGTAGGCTTATCCTCTCATCATCACACTTACTTTCATGCTTAATGGAGGATAACCCATATCTGGTGGACATGTGCTTGGTTGTATGACTTATCATGTAGCTAATTCCTAGGCATTCTAGATGCATCTCAGAGGCCTTTATATACAGGCACTCCTAGTGTACTTTTATTCATATTGAATCAAATTAATATTGATATTCTAATCATACTCTTTTTGGTCTACATTTGTGCTCATGTTTGAGTTCTTAGTTCTTGGGTGAATTTTTCCCTAAGGCAAACTTTTGCATTTTCCATTCGCCTACAAGACAAAATTGACAAAAACATGCAAGCTCCCTAGTCCATAGAGCTTGAGTGTTAGAATTTGAACTCCTAAACAAATGCCATTTAGTCAACCTGCTAATTGTATCACAGTCATATCTTGAAAGGACAGTATTCTCTTCAACTAGTTAGAAGAAATGTTTGATTATAGATTTTTGACTTGATCCTGTGTATAAATTTTTGAATTTGGCTTTTTTGCTCAAATTTTATTTTCTCTCTGCAAAGGGCTCTCTTCACGCATGTACTGACACCATCATGTTCTCATTTACCATGTCCAACCTAAAAAAAACTTGAACTTCACTTCTGTTGGATTTTATTTACCTATGTTTCCTACTCAACCAATAGAACATTCTAGCATTCTTGAATTATCTTGTACAATTATCTGACTATATTAGATGTTGTCATTTGAATTTGTCTCTCTCTTAAATTATCATAAAATACTTTGAAGCAATACTAGACAAACTCAGACAAATGAAGTTTACTATTATTCATATAGAAATGATACTCTCTCAATATTTTTTGATCCTCTTTTGTACTATTGCATGCCTATAAACTATATGAACAAAAATTGCTACTTGCACTAAAATTTAATATTGTGATTGCACCTCATCTTTGGGTGCACGTGTGTAGTTCTCTACAAAGTCAACAACTTAAAGTATACTACCAATTGGAAATTTATTCTTACATATGTGAAATTTCCCATCAAGCCATCTAGCATATTGAGAGTGTTTAACATATTTGGTATGATCATACTCTTAAACTCATCCATAAAAGCATGACAACTAACTTTTTCTATAAATAGATCACCCCTTCTTCCAACCTTCCCATGCTTAAATTAATATTCAATAGTTTTGAATATTTTTACATCAACTAATTATTGTCCAAAACCAGTCAAAGAATTTTCATGCAAACATTCATCTAACAAAATAAGATTTCCACACCTATCATATGTACCAAAAAGATATGCATTGAAAAGAAAAATATTGCTCATTAGTTGGCTTACAAAATAAACCCGATATGAAATCCTTTATAGTTTGAGGTGGTATTTTTATACCACATTCATACAACATTTCTTTACAATGCATGGTACTATGTATAGATCAAAATACATCATAATGGTAACAAAATTGAACATGAGTTTTACAACATGTGACTCTCTCCTTGTTAATCCTTACAAACCATGGTTTACACTTTTCAAAAATTCTTTGACTAATTCTAATAGTTAACACCTTATTATCTATTTTTTTTTGTTTGAACAATTTAGTTTGAGTCATGTCCAATAGGTGTTTAGGACGTGGATCATGTATTTTTGAGCCAACTCTCAATTTAAGAAAATCTCTTGAATTAGGTAATACTCTTGTATTATCATGTCAAAAGTTTTGAACCAAACTTTTGAATTTACTAGTAAGTTTCATATCAGATCTCATGAGTCTACCACTAGAAGTCAAAAAACTATTTGTTGGTTCACATTCAAATTTAACCCTTCTCTTAACAACTCTATCTAAAGTTTTATGACTCACATTAAGATATCCGCTTATGTTACTAATTGATCTTTTTTCAGAAGTTGATTTGTCAACTAAAGCTATTGTTATTGCTCATAGTGCTCCATTCTTATCTTTAGAGTGACTTCTCTTTCTGATAACATTAAAGGCACTAGCAATAATGGATACAACTTGTTTTAAAGACTCATTTTTATTCTTTGGTTTTGCATACATTCCTAACCTTCTCATCACTTTTCACATTTTAGACATTTTAATTAGTCACAACATTACTTGACATTGATACCCAAATTTCTTATTATAAAAATATTGTCTATATAATCTATTCGCATGTGT
The DNA here is from genome assembly GCA_028749045.1 of Cupressus sempervirens. Classification (NCBI taxonomy): domain Eukaryota; kingdom Viridiplantae; phylum Streptophyta; class Pinopsida; order Cupressales; family Cupressaceae; genus Cupressus; species Cupressus sempervirens. The sequence goes on from CM053785.1 coordinate 189,949,198, forward strand.
CCTAATCTATCTCCATGAAACAAATCCATGAAGATTTTCTAGCACATCATTCAAAAAATGGAAATATTCATGCACTTCAGTATCATTCAAACATGTTTCTTCACTACTATGTATTTCCATGTCTACATTCATATAATTGTTATTTTCAATTGGTGTTTCATTTTCAATGTTAATTGGAATTTGACTTTCATTTTCATTTTTTCTTTGTATTTCTTTTGTAGCTTGAATTTCCATTAGAGTTTTTTGTGCATGATCATTTGTCAATCTATTTGATGAAGAAAATCTAAATAATTTAAATTGTAACCTGCTTGTATAAAATCGCTAATTTCATTATGAGAATAAACTCGAGGGTTTGGAGACACACCTAGATATTGATTGTTTGATTAGAATGTGCACCTGAATCTTCTTGTATCGGGTTCTCTTCTTTAGCCTCTTCATCCATTGTGGTATCATCAATGTCCTTCTCTTCTGAAATAATATTGGAAATTAAAGACCCAACATTTCTCAACTCTCTAATTCTTTGTCTTCTCTCTAGTTGATGTTGTGCTTCTTTCTCTTTGTTTGGTGCAATCTCCTCATTTGTTAGAGCTTTTATTTTTTCCTTTCTTCATTGTTTTGATCCCACGTTTGCACCAATTTTGAATTCAAATCAATTAGATCTTGCAAAATGTAAAAGATGACAAAATTTTGTTGTTGCAGCTTGAGATTCTCAAAGAACAATTGTAATGATTGTTTTGTACTTTTTGGACTAGCTTTTTGTTGGGCGTTCATTTTGCATGAGGTCAATGGCAGGAATCCATAGTGTAATTCCTCTCTTGAAAAACAAATCTTTTTAAGGATCCACTCCAAGGTTCAGTATTTGTCTTGCGATATACCAAAATCTACTCAGTAGAAGATAAATGTGAGTGTTCACGAGGAGGTCTTTGCTGGTTCTAAAAACACTTTTATCTTGGAATTGAAGTAAAATATGTTCGTTGTCTCAAAATATCACACCAAAAGAACAATATTTTTATATTTTTTGATTTTTTAATGTATGCAATTCTAACAATGCAACTAGTATGAGGTCCTACTCTAACAAGGGGGTTAGCAAAGCAAATAACAAAATTGAAAGAAAATAACTTGAAATCAAATGACTTTGAAATTGAAATTCCTAAATAGACATAAGCTACAGGACACAACACACTGCGAGTTAAACCTTCGAAGAAATTGACAAGAATCCATTGATGCAATCGTCGGTGAGAATCTTTAACAAATCGAATGATGTTTCACTCTTCATCAAATCGCAAGGCCACAGAAAGTGCGCTCATGTGAGACGAAAAGCTATGTAGACACAATCGGGTGATCTCTTCTCAAGCTTGTTATGTCAGCGGAATTCATATATCTGTAGCAAACACCATAACTAAAAGATCGCATATTCAGAAACAATGCAATAAACTTTTGGCTCAATCACAATCTCATGAATAAAATCCACAAAATAATGACACATTCAGGCAAGAATAACTACACTCCGAATGCTAGCACCAAAAGCATAATTTTATTGCATAATGATGACAACCCTTCTTACATTTTACAGTGGGGTATTTTTAAGAAATCATCTCCTCAATTTGTGTTGAGAGTGAGAGATATCTTGATGCTATAAAATGCTTTAAAAACATTTAAACAAACTAAATATATACAAACTGGCAATCTAACTGGTGCTTAGAGGGACTCCATCCATATTTTACTCATTATTTGGATGCATGAGCCCTTTACATGTCAAAAATAATGAAAGCATGAGAGAGAAAGTAGGAGGAATCCATCAGTCGAAGTGGATGTGCACGGAGGCATCAAAAATGGAAACTGGCCCTTCACTAGGCATGTGTTGGAGTTAACTTGCCATCAAAATGCGCTCTTGATGCATAAAAAGTGCTATTTATGGAACTAGTAGTCAACTGTCGGTGCACCTCTGAATTGTGGAGCTCAAAAATGTGAAGCTGCAGAGCTCAAAAATGCAGAGCTGTGGACCTGCATACCTGTAGAGCTCAAAAATGCGGAGCTGCGTACCTGTAGAGCTGCGCACCTCGATAGCTCAAATCACCAAAAAATCAAAGTTGTTAATTTTGAAAACGGTTTCTGTATTTTGCTCAAATGGGGTTTTAGATCACTTTTTGTATATATTCTTTGCCCATTTTTGATTATTTATACCCTCTTTATAGCCAATCACTTTCATAAACTTGAACTCCTGCTTCTTCGATCTAAAATCCTAAGGCGCCTGTGTTGAATCTTGCCATTAATTGTCACTTAAGATAAGGAACCTGTTCTACTTCATGTGTCCAACCCCTGTATCTTTGACCTCTGTCTTCTCTACAACTACCCTATCCTTCTCAACAAGAAACCAAGTGATCTAGGTGATCAAATGTTTGAAACTTTTTCATATTTTTTCGCAAATTTTTTTAGGCATTTTTAAATGGCTTTTTCGGAGGTCTTCTACTCAAAATTTCAAGTTGAAACTTTTATCGATCCCTAAAATTGGGTAGTCAAAGCCTCACTGTTTTAGGGACCGAAATTAGATCTTCAGTTCTTCTTTCCAACGGTGTAAACAGTTTTGATTTTTGAGCTACAGGTCAAAAGTTATGACCCTGACAAGTTTAGGATACCTTTTTTAGCTACAAAAAGAAGCAAACATTATCCAGATAGTTGAAAATGCTTAATTAAGACAAACACCTTTGAAAGACAAATTTTGGACCTTTTATTTTATTTATTTGGGCGCACGCACTAGGGGGGCACGCGCTACACCTTTCATGAGGGGCACGACGCAATGCGCCTTCATGGTGGGTGCACATGGTGCCGCCATGAAGGGCGCATGTGTGGTGCATCCCCATGAGGGGCACGCATGGCGCGTGGCACCTCTATGGAGAGGCGCACCATGTGCATGCACGTCCATGAGAGGCGCAAATTTTTTTAGTTAATTTTAAAAAAAAATTATTTATTTATTTATTTATTTATTTTTGACCTTTTGACTCTTTAAATTCTAACGTCTAACAAAACTTTTCTTCTCCTGACTCTTGAACTGTGAGTCCAAGAGTCAAAAAAAGGTAGGGAGTCCCCATTCTTCACTAGGAATGGGGCATGTGTTGTGGAGACCACAACACTTTTGAGGCCCAATGACTATGTAAGAATTAGATGAATGATTCATAAATCGGGCACCCAATTGTTTAAATAATTGTGTGCTTGAATATTAAAATGGCTAAATTAAAATTTGGCACTTGATTTATGAATTTAAAAATTAGGTGCCCGATTCTAAAGCAATGGGCGGGTATTTTCGATTAGCATTGGGTTTTGCTTGGGGAAAGACATGGTACATGTTTGGTGGGACCAAGCCTAAGCCTTCATCTATCAAAACTTGACTAAGGCAATTATTTGATGATTTCAAGCATTGCTAGAATTTTGAGGGTCTTCCTCATCAAATTTTTTGATGAAACAAAAACCCATTACAACTCTTATTGTCTTAATTTTAGGAATGTAAATTTTATAGTATTATGATTTTATTTTCTATTTTTACATTATTTATTAATCAAAAGTGTCACCTAAACATAAAATAGTTAGGTTCACTAAAACTTTAATCATTTTTTAATTTTTGATATTTCTTAAATTAATTTAAATGTCATCAATTTGCATACATTCTTTTGAAGTTGATTTTTTTTGTTTGGAAAAAGTCAAATTTTGATGAAATTATGGTGTCCGCACACGAAAGGTTTTAAAAATTAGCTTAATCATCAATCTTTGGTGTGCTAGGTAACTTCCTTTATAAGGATCCACAAAAAATTATTTATTTGTATCAAATTACAATGTCCATACAGAGGCATGGTATGGTCCTAAAATAGGCATTTTGAAAAAGTGGTTTCTAAAGATCCATACAAAATAAAAAAATTGTCATATAAGTATTCAAATAAACTACATATTCAAAAAGTAGACTCTGAGCACTAAAATTTCGATTATTGAAATTTTCTGATATTCAAACTATAAGTGCATCAAGTTCTAACATCATTTGCCAAGAAATTCTAAAAATAGGAAAAATATGTCCACTTTTTTGGTCAAAAGTGAGACCCAACTTCTTGCACTAACCCAATCAACAACCCTTGATTTACCATGATGTTAGGTTAACATATTAAATTGGCAAGTCCAATGTGTCACACAACATGCCTCTCATTATTAGTGAGCTAATCTGACAAACTTAGGACTCTCATTCTCAAACCATGAAAGGATACAACTCCTAACTTGGTCTTTAATAAGGAGTCTAGGAAAAGATCAGACTCAAACATAGAAAAAACTAAAAAAATTAAGTCTAAGAACCTATAGAGATAATTGACAGATGAAACTAGCAACCAAAATTGATGAAATGACAAGTCAAATAGGTTGGTTTCCCAGAAACGACACAAGACGAACCTAAAAGTGACTTTTCTACTGGATGCGACATATGATTTACTGAATGCAACTATTCATCTAAATGTGACTTAGGAATCCCTAGAAGCAACAATATAACTAGATGTAACCTAGTTCCTACCATATACGATAATGTGGGTTTCTAAACTTAGACATTTTAACTAGATACGACCTTGTAGTCAAATTGGATGTGACCTTGTTTTAACCAGGTGTGACTTATAATTTCTAGAAAAAATCGAGGTGATTCAAAATTTACCAAATATAACTCAAAATTCTAAAAATCATCAAACATTAAAAGGGTCCTATTTTAATCAACATGTGCCTAAAATTAAAATAGAACACATTAAATGAAAGGTATTCAGGTACTCATCAGAGGGACATAATGCGTTGGCCTTTGATTTCTACAACCAAGCTTGAATCAATGCTTCTGCATGGGGACCACCATCTTATCTCAAGACCTAACAAATTACTAAGGTTAAAAGTGAAAATGAAAATTTATATTGACCTAACTAGGCTAATTTGAACCTTTTAGGGTTACTAATGATGTAATTTAGCTAAACATAGCAATAATGCAAAACTCATTCCATATGGACATGTCGAGACCAAAATTAAGACTAGGGAAACCAAATTAGTCAACAAAGTAGCAATTTGGCAAAAGTCAATCTTTATAGAGAAAATTAAACTCTAGTTAAAATGCAATTGACCACAGGTAGAATGAGTTAGAACAAGTGTAGAAATGATATAAAACATTTCCCAAACATTTTTTGAATGATACTTGAAAGTCAATAGAGGTGGAATTTTGGTCAAACATTGATCAAATTGAGATCAAATGTAGTCAAACTTGGTCAAACAAGTTACACAAGCTTATTAGAAGCTCCAAAAGTTATTTTCAATCAATGATATATAGTAAACATGTCAAAATCTTGATCAATATCATTTAAATTTGGTTAAACATCACTTTTAGGGTGGTCAAACTATGTTCTTATTAGCACACAATCAATCCAAATTAGATTGTAATTGATCCCAAATGTGTTCTCACTAATTCAAAGCTATCTAGTATCAATTTCGCATCAATATCAATGCTTGAAATTAGGATTGCATCAATTTTCATGTTGATTTTTCTTGTGAAACTACATGATCATATCTAAATCAATTAAATTTTCACCAAATCCAATCATAGATTCAAATCAAAATTGTTATATCTATCATCAAATCAAGTCAATCAATGAATGAATCAAATCTTAACCCCATGAGCATCAACTACATCAAGAACTATCAAGTTGAGGCTTACTTATTGATCAACATTATCAATTTTAGAATGAGTGATTTCATCAAATCCATATCAAATTACTCAGTCTTATCAATCAAAAGGGGCATGTCATTTTCCTTCTATCAAGTTTAGACTATCAGATAATTGACTTCATCAAGACTTATATCAAGTTGATTATCTATGTCTAATTAAGTTATCTTATAGATGCTAATTAGATTTAATTGGATGACATCAAATTGGTTATTCATCACCATCAAGATCTTTCAAATGTTTAGTCTCATCACTTTACATCAGACTAAATATTCTTATTACTTCTTATCGATCTTCATCCAATCAATCTTAGGGCCAGCATGATCAATTCTTGTTCAGTTAAGTTAGAATTGATAACTTTTTTAGAGTGGTGGTTGTTATTGAATTTGCAAAAGATAAATTTGTCAATGCTTGATACAACCACTAGTCTTATAAAAGATACACGAGGATATTAAACCTTGTCAAAAATATCAAAAGGAGATGTTGACAATCAATCCAATAATCCCCCTTTGAGTTTCACCCGAGAGGATTTGAACCTATGAACAAGCTCTGATACCACTTGTTAGAGTGGTGGTTGTTGCACCAAAAGATCAACTTGCCAACGCTTGAGGAAATGATTAGACTTATTGTTCAGACATAAGAAGCTAATAAACCATGCCACAAATCTTGAAGGGAGACATTGGCAATTAGTCAAAAAATCATCACACGTCAATTTATTTTCATTCAGTCAAGCTCAAAATTCATGATCTTCAAATTAGAAATAACTTTATGACTTCATATCAAATTGTTCTATGAGTAAAATCATCTATTCTTTGTTTGAATCAATGTGTTGCTCACACATCGATTCAAAGATGGAAAAATATAATCACCATAAACTGGCTAGTCTAAGTGAATTTCATATTTGTCCTAATTTAGAACCAACCTCTTAATTATGTTATTTTGATTATTATTAATAACATAATTTATCAAAATCTTCAAGTTGTCTTAATCAATCATCAAACATTGATCATTAAATTGACTGAATCCCCTATTAATTACATCTAGCTTTTAATTAATTAATTTAATCCAGTTAAATACATGGATTAGGTCATTAATTAAAATAAAAAATCTGAATTACAAGTCATCACAAAAGGACAACTAAACTCAAATTACACCTATTAGATCTAATCACATGGATCACTTACATGGATCAAGTGAGATGAATTATAATCCTCCATCTTGGATAATTTACAACCATTGCAAAAAACTCAATTTATATAAAATCTATCATTTATAAACTCAAAGGGTCCACAATTTTATTTTCTAATTAAATGTTGTAGAATTCATTACTGACTTGCACTCTTAGCTTAATTGCATTTACACATAGCTTAATTTCATAATAAATGGATAGTAATTGAATCATGTTTAGCTTAAAAATTCATTCCTATTTGAATCATGTGCATTGTAGGATATATGAATCTTCCATTATAGGGTTGTAATGTCACTAGTTAGGATCTTTGCAACCTGAGAGAAAATTTAAGTCCTAACTACTCTCTCTCTAGAAAGGAAGCAATAAAGTACTCTTTGGTAGTCAATTGCATTGCTTGTTTCATGGTCTTTGATTGACTAATAAAACTAATGTCCTATTGAAGTGTTGTATGTGTAGATGCAGGTACAATACACATACACACAACCAGTGAGAAAACTTCATGTATATAGAGAAGAAAAAGAAGGATTACACATCACAATCACCTTCACATGAGTGAAGAAGACTATCAATCATCTTTATGATCAAAGTGAGATTATATGCTAGTCATCTAAGTTGCTTTTAGTACTTCATGGACTTCTAATTCTTTCACATTTACATGTTTTTCAGGACTTTTTTATCATGCTTTCAAGACTTGTTAGAATATAACTTATTATGTTATAATCATGGACTTATTTTGTGATGAGACTTGTTATGTTCTTTGCTGGAATTCTTTAGAATAACTGAGAGAGGAAGTGAATTAGTTATCCAAGGTTCAGATGTACAATTATAACTTTTCACAGCTTAGTGAACCCATATCCATAAAACATTTTTATCATGCATTCATCCATTAGATTATGCAATCACTTAAACTTGTAGGTTATTGTCAAATCAATTTGCATAAATGTAAACATGAAACATAATAGATTCAGTAACAAATTTGACACAATGATTTAATGTGGAAACTCAATTTGGGAAAAACCACCAGTAACATGTTACTCATTCTCACTCTTCTGAAGTGATTCCTAGTGAAAGGCCAACCCTGTTAAAGGTTTCAATACAAATTGTTAAATGTGACCCAGTTAAAGGATTTTAATCACCTTAGTAGGAGTGAGCCTTGTTAGAGGACTTTAGATCATTCACTTGTAAATGACATTTAGGTCAACCTTAATCCAAAGGATTTACCCTAGACTGATATAATGATTAGAGAGTAACAATAAGGCTTGATTTGATAACAACTTATAAGTTCATTTGCAGATTACAGATCTCTATTTTAGTCCTCCATTTTGCTTAGATTTCACACTCTTAAGCTTTGATAGCTTATTCACCCTTCAAGCATCCATACCCTTAAGCCTTCTTTCTTTGTTTTCCAATGCAGTCTCTTCTCTTAGGTCACTAATGAAGCAAATACCTTAGACTCCTTGTATTTCTTAGGTTCTTGCACATCAACTCTTGCTTCTGACCAACCATCTCTATTAATAGAGAATCAAGATATTTTTCTGTTCATCTTCCATCTTCCATTTTAGGGTTAGGTTAGATTAGATAGAATTTAATGAATCTACCCCTTATTTCATTTCATTCCCTTCTAGAAACTTCTCCTTCAATCCTTTTTGAATTCACTTCAAAATGGTTTATCTTGAATTCTATGCCACCAACTCATCAATCTTATCTTTCACATAGTTCACACAATCCAAAAAATCAAACTTGTCATCTAAGATTCATTGAATTCTTGATCTTTCTCATAATTTTGACACTTGACATTAACTGGCTTCTGATGCTCAACACATATTGTGTTGTTCGACATCCATTTTCAAAACACTCAACACAAAATAAAGTTTACTGGTGCTCGACATCAACTAAAATTTACTTGGTTTAAACTATTTCACTTATCTTACACTAAAATTGACTTTTCTTAGCTCCAACTAATTTTATGCTCAGCTTGCATGAACTTTGCTTGACACCTATTGTCCACTCGATCAAGCTTGACAAACAAACTTTATTTAACTTCTTCTTCTAAACTTAATTAGTGTAACCAACCTTTGCAACCTTAAGTAGATTATCAATGCACTATAATATCACTGTCTTAATTGATCATTGTACTCTTTTTCATATCATAACTCAACCTTTCCTTTAGGTGCTATTGTTACCTCATTTGATAAAATCCTCTTCATCAATCAAACAAATGATAGTACTTAAATCATATAAGCAATTGTCTTACTTGCAAGTAGCAAGTTTGACATCAGCGACAAAACAATAATTGAAACATATTTACCATACTCGTATCAATCTATTTTCAAAAATCTCCATCTTTGGCATTGATGGACAACCAAATAGACCAAACTTAACCAATCAAAATACCAAAAAAGAAAATAATTCCTTGTATCAAAATCTCTCCCTCTATCAGCAACTTTCATCTTTTGAATATGTTACAAAATTTTTGTTCTGATCAATCAACAATCAACCCATCCTTATGACTCCCTCTTGATCACTTCTTATATCTGCCTTAACATTATCTCCCTCTTATTAGGTAGATGTAATTTCAGCAGGTACACTTGTACACTTTCTCCTTCTAAGTAGATATTCCATAGTTCTGTATCTTCTATATCTATATTTCTCCCTCTGTAATTTCTTGAACTCAGTACATTTTTCTTGTCAGCAACTTCTCCCTCTTTGAAAACAATGCCAAAGATGTGTCATCTACATATGCAAATATGAATATTTTTAGTCTCTCCCTCTATCACCTTGCTTGTGATTGATTTAAAGCTCCATCTCTTTGATTACTTTAGGTAGCTCCTAAAGTAAGATCCACTGCATCAATGTGTAACATATGTCAATCAAATTATTTGATGTAGAGAACTCCTCATGCTTCTTAAATAGACTTTGATAGGGGTATTACCCCTAGTTTATCTCTTAGATTCTTGTGATCATCCTTAGGTAAAGATTTAGTGAAGACATCAATAATTTGTTCTTTGGTGTTGACATATTCCATCTTCACCTCTTTATTTTGAACTAATTCTCTCAAGTAATGATACTTGATTGCAATGTGCTTAGTCTTTCTATGCATCACAAGATTTTTTAATGTATTCATAACACTTGTATTATTACAATAAAGTATAATAGGTTCAGTGATTTCCTCCTTCATACCTTTGATAAGTTTTTTAATCCATACAATGTTTGTGTAGTTTACTACATCAACAACATATTCATCTTCAACAGTAGATTGAGAAATGCAATTTTCTTTCTTGCTAGTCCATGAAACTAGCCTTTTGCCTAAGAAAAATGCTCCTCCACCAATGCTCTCTTTGTCATCAATATTTCTAGCCCAATTAGCATTAGTATAGGCTCTCAATTCAAATTTCTCATTTTTCTTGTAGTATAGACCATACTCCTTTGTTCCTTTTAGATATCTCATTATTCTCTTTACTGCCATCAAGTGATTCTCCCTGGAATTAGTACATAATCTTGCAACTATCCCTATAGATAATGCAATGTTAGCTCTGTTATGTACTACATATTGTAATTTACCAATCATAGACCTATATAATGTTTGATTCACCTCAGCTGAATCATCATTCTTTGACAATTTATGTCCTGTCACCATAGGTGTGCTTACTAGCTTGGAATCTTCCAATCCAAAAGTTTTTAATTTCTCGTTAACATATTTTGACAAAGTGACATATATACCATATTTCATCCGATGTACTTGCAAACCTACAAAGAAATTGATCTCTCCAAACATAGACATCTCAAATTATTGTCTCATTTCATTTGCAAAAGCATTACATAAAGTATCTTGACCTCCAAATATGATATCATCAACAAAAATTTCAGAAAAAAAAATACCTTTGCCTTTCTTTGTCTTCAAATATAGATTTTTATTATCATCAGTCCATTCAAATCCAATCTTTACAAGATAATTATGAAGCCTCTCATACCATGCTCTTGATGCTTGCTTCAAATGATAAAGAGCTTTGCATAGTGTACATACCATATTTTTGTTGTTGGCATCAACAAATCCTTCTAGTCATTCTATGTAAATCTCTTCCTCCAATACACCATTCAGAAATGCAGACTTAACATCCATATGATAAACTTTGAAACCTTTGTATGCAGAGTAAGAAAGCAGAGTTCTTGCTCCTTCCAATCTTGCAATAGGAGCTAATGTTTCTCCATAGTCTATCCCTTCTTCTTGTACATATCCTTTACAGACTAATCTTGCCTTGTTCCTTGTGACTTCACCATTTCATCTAACTTGTTTCTGTATACCCACTTGGTACCAATCACATTTTTGTCTTCTGGTCTAGGAACTAGAGTCCATGTCTTATTTTTCTCAATTTGTGCAATCTCTTCTTCTATGGCTTTACTCCAGTCCACATCTTCTAAGAAATCTTTTACTATTTTTGGTTCTTGCATGCTTAGAAAACATGTATCATTTCTCAAATTGTTCATTGTTATTGGTCTAGCATCTTTATCACCAATGATTTGAGCAGCAGGATGATGTCTCTTGACATATTTAGACAATCTTGGTTTAACTCCGACTTCTTCATTTTATCTCTCAACATTTGAATCACTATGTACCTCTTTGTCAGGTAGTTCAACATCTCTACCATGTATACTAATTTCAAAATCAAAATGTGTCTCAACTTCATTATGAACTCAACACCTGAATGTAGCTCAATTCTTGAATGCAACTCGACATTCATAGTATGTGATTCAATAGTCACCAAAACTTGCTGTTGGTTTATAACATGATTTACAACATCTTCTTCACTAGGCATACCTTCATAAAAGTATACAAATGAATTATTATCTTCTGGTTCCTTCATAGGTTCAACCTCATATGCTTTTGTTTATTCATCAAATTTTACATTTGCACTTTCCACAACTTTGTTAGTGTTAGTATTTAAACACTTATAAGCTTTACTTCTTGTGGAATAACCAAGAAATATATCTTCTTCACTTTTTGCATCTAGTCTACCATTCCTAAAATCTTTAAGAATATAACACTTACTTCCAAATATCTTAAAGTATTTTACATTAGGTGAGTATCCATACCATAGTTCAAAACATGTTGAATGAGTACCTTTCTTGACTTGTACATGGTTCAAGGTATAGAGAGCTATACTTATAGCTTCTCTCTAACAACTCAAAGCAACATTTTTCTCCATCATGAGTGTCCTAGCACAGTCTAGTATAGATCTATTCCTCCTTTCAACAATTCTATTTTATGGAGGAGTTCTAGGAGAAAATGTCTATCTTTTGATTCCTCTGTCATTACAAAACATCTCAAACTCATTTGATGTAAATTCTCCTCCTCTGTCAAATCTCAAATATTTTAGACTTTTACCTATTTCTTTTTCAACTCTTGCTAAGTACCACTTAAACATTTGGAAAGCATTAGATTTCTGTTTCAAAAACATAACTATCATTATTCTCGAATAGTCATCAACAAGAAGCATAATGTACTTGTCTCCTTTGTAGCTTTTCACTTCAATTAGTCCATAAAAGTCAATATGAGAAATCTCTAATATTCTTTTAGAGGTATGAGTCTTACTCTTAAAACTTGACTTTTCCATTTTGCCTAACTGATATTGCTTGCAAATTATATTGTCAAGCTTTTTCAACTTAGGCAAACTTTCAACTCTTCTCATGCTACTGATACTAACTAAGTTATCAAAATTAACATGACATAACCTCTTGTGCCATAGCCACACATCATCAAATTCTACAACTAAACGAGTAGCATCCTCTATATCAAGGTAGAATAGATTACCTCTAGTTTGATCACCTTTTCCAATTAGTTTTTCATCAAAATCATATATCTTAGCAATTTTGTTCTCAAACTCAACCTTACAACCCAAATTATTTAGTTGTGACACACTCAACAAGTTATAGTTAAGTCCTTCAACATAATAAGCATTGTCACATAAAATATTTTATGTGATCTTTGATAGAACCTTTTCCTTTTATCAAACATGGTGCATCATTACCAAACCTTACACTATTTCCATCATAATAATTCAAGGTAATGACTTACTTTTATCTCCAGTCATGTGATGTGAACACCCACTGTCAATGATCCATCTGGCATTCTTGTTCACACAAGACACTAGTGCAGTTGCCTCATCTTCATTAGATTCATCCTTCATTGCAACATACACCATTTTATCGTCATGATCTTTAGATCCATGTTTTTTTTCCTCTTCAACAATGTAGCAAGACTTCTTGCCTTCGTCTTTGTATTCTTTGCTATCTTCATCTCTTCTACTTTTGTATTTGTCACCACCTTTGTAATTCTTCTTCTCTAGGCATCTAGCAACAATATGACCAACCTCATTGCAATTGAAACAAATGATAGGTAACTTACTTTAAACGTGCCTTTACCTTTGTGAAATCTCCTTGCTAGTAGTGCTTCAAGTTGATCTATATCTTCCTCATCTGTATCATTGTCACTAGACACATATTTAACTTTTTCTTCTTCTTCTCATTGGGTTCCTTCAATGAAAATTTAGCTTTGAAAGAAGATTCAATATTTTTAGGTTTGTAATTATCAAAATTAGATAGCTCAAAAGTAGTGAGCCTACCTACCAGACCTTCAATAGTCAAATCATTTCTTGGTATACATCTTAATTCTTGTAATGTAGAAACTCTAATAGCATAAATAGGTAGCAATATTCTCAAAACTTTACTTAGTACAGTATCATCATCTATTGTACTAGTAGCTCCTCTTATTGCATTAACATCTTTTATCCTAGAACAATATTGACCAATATTCTTACCTTCTTGCATTCTCATATCATTGAACTTACCTCTAAGACTTTTAGCTTTGGCTCTTAGAACATTCTTGTCACCTCCATAGATAGTGTGTAGAGCATCCCACATTTTATTTGCACTGTGACAACCCTTGATATCATCAAACTCAACATAGCTTAGGGCAGAGGCAATCTCCAACATTGCCTGGTTGTGTTCTTTCTTCTTTTTTAGATCGTTAGCAGTTAGGGCTCCAACGAGATCAATATGCTCAACAACAATGGTAGGATGTGCATGATCTCCAAGACCTTCTATGCGTAGCTTCATCATACTTTTCCATGCAGATAAGTTATCTCTATTAAGCTTGGATAAGTTATCTTTGTGCTTCTAGTACCTTCAAATTAGTCTTCTTAAGCAGATGGCTCTGATACCAATTGTTGTTGGAATTCTTTAGAATAACTTGGTGGGGGAGATTGGTTAATCAGTTAACCAAGGTCCAGATTTACAATTATAACTTTTCATAGCTTAGTGAACCCATATCCATAAAAAATTTTCACCATGCATGCATCCATTAGATTATGCAATCACTTAAACTTGTAGGTTACTGTCAAATCAATTTGCAGAAATGTAAACATGAAACATAACAAATTTGATAACACATTTGATTTATTGTGGAAACCCAATTTAGGAAAAACCACCAGTAACATGCTACTCATTCTCACTCTTCTGAAGTGATGCCCTATGAAAGGCCAACCCGGTTAAAGGTTACAATACACACTGTTAAATGCGACCTAATTAAAAGATTTCAATCACCCTGTTAGGAGTGAGCATTGTTAGAGGACTTTAGATCATTCACTTGGAATGTCACTCAGTTAAAAGGATTTACAAATGACTATTAGGTCAACCTTAATCCAAAGGATTTACCCTAGACCGATACAATGATTAGAGAGTAGTAGTAAGGCTTAATCTAATAACAACTTACAACTTCATTTGTAGATTATAGATCTTTGTTTTAGTCCTCCATTCTACTTGGCTTTCACAATCTTAAGCTTTGATAGTTTGTTCATTCTTCAAGCACCCATACCCTTAAGCCTTCTTGCTTTGTTTGCAAATGCAGTCTCTTCTGTTAGGTCACTGAGTGAATCAAATACCCTAGACTTCTTGTCTTTCTTAGGTTCTTGCACATCAACTCTTGCTTCTAACCAATCATCTTTATAAATAGAGAATTAAGATATTTTTCTGTTCATCCTCCATCATCCATTTTAAGGTTAGGTTAGATTAGATAGGATTCAATGAATCTACCCCTCATTTCATTTCATTCCCTTCTAGAAACTTCTCCTTTAATCCTCTCTGGATTCACCTCAAAATGGTTTATCTTAAATTTTGTGCCACTAGCTCATCAATCTTATCTTCCACATAGTTCACACAATCCAAGAAATCAAACTTGTCAGCTTAGATTCATCAAATTCTCAATCTTTCTTATAATGCTAACACTCAACATTAACCAGCTTCTGATGCTCGACACATACTGCATTGCTCAACATCCACTATCAAAACACTTGAAATGAACTAAAGTTTACTAGTACTTGACATCAACTAAACTTTACTCAGCTTACACCGTTTCACTCGGCTTACACTAAAATTGACTTTTCTTGGCTCCAACTCATTTTCTGCTTGGCTTGCACTAACTTTGCTCGGCACCTACTATCCACTCGGTCAAGCTTGGCAAACATACTTCGTTTAACTTGTTCTTCTAAACTTACTCAATGTAACCAACCTTTGCAACCTTAAGTAGATTATCAATGCACTATAATATCACTATCTTAATTGATCCTTGTACTCTTTTTTATATCATAACTCAACCTTTCCTCTAGGTGCTATTGTTACCTCATTTGATCAAATCCTCTTCATCACTCAAACAAATGACAGTACTTAAATCATATAAGAAATTGTCTTACCGGTAAGTAGCAAGTTTGACATCTGTGATAAAAAAAAATTGAAACATATTTATCATACTCGTATCAATCTATTTTCAATAGTTCTTATCATAGAATTGTTATCATGTTATTGGGGCTTTCTATGTTATTATTATGACTCAGTACAATGGACTTATGTCATGGACTTGTTATGTTATTTATGTTATTCATGGACTTGTTATCCTATTTCATGTAAATTTTATAGTGCTTTGAATTGATATGTTGTGGACTAAGTTTGATTTCTTGTATGAATATAAGTAAACATGAAATTAATTTGATCACTAAATATCAATTATAGTTTTCAAAATAATATTATCTCTAAATAATTTGGTCATTTATAGTAATTATTCACTCATAATTGACAAATGTAATTGATTTCAAAACTTATATTAACTGTTCTTTAAATGACATGAAAAAAATAGTTAAAATACAACATCTTATTTAATGATATAATTACCTAATACTAAGTGAATATCTTAAATGTATCACTAATATCAACTTTGATTAACTGTTAAAATAAATAAATAAATTAAATGATATTATTTTCAACCATTGAACATGTATGCAATTAGAATATTGAATAAAATTTAGCTATCATCATCAACTAGATTATGCCACTTAATTATCATGAACAAATACCAAATCATAGAAAAAATAAAGTTAACAACATTAGATCAATATATTGTTTACAAAACAAAATTGGGCCAATTATGTGTATGTTATTGCATATAGCATGTGTATGTTCTACTAAGGGACATGGAACATAATAAATAAATGTTCAAATATTATAAGTTATATGAATATGTATAAAAATAAATTTAAACTAATACTAGAAAATATATATTTAAATAAAGTTAAGTTAGACAATTTTACTTACTAAGTATTAGAATTTTTACTAGTCAAAAGTTGGAAAATGCACAAGTTCTACTTAACGCCCTAATAGAAAAAATAATTAGCTATTATATATAAGAAGGATACATATGTTAAGGGGACATCAAGACAATTATCAAAATCAAATAAATGGGACTAAAAGCTTACATGTATTTCATTTAATCTAATGTGCCATTTGCATCCTCTCTTTTCTCCAATGTGTTTATGATTATCTCATGCTCCTTCATTGAGAGTGTCCATAATATTTTACTAGGTCTCCTTTTATATATTTATAATTTAATATTTGTTTCCCCCACAAAATGGGGATAATGTATCATCTTTTTTGTTTGATAGTCGCATAAATATGGAAAATGATTTCTTCTTGTTAGGTATTTTTGTAGTCGTATATCAATGTTACAACTAATTCAATTGACACTCAAGACTATCATCTACTCATTGACATACTATTTTTTCTTAGGTCCTACACATTGATCTAGAAAATGGTCAATCTCCTCTTCATTGTCCTGTGGATAAACACTATACACTCATCCCATAAACTAAAATTAAGTGTACATAAAGTGTTGGATTTTATTCAAATATATATATATATATATATATATATATATATATATATATATATATATATATATATATATATATATATATATATATAATGGAGGTCATCTACAAACAAGTTCTAGGTACCCAATACGGGGCCATGCATGCTTGAAACCTCTTTGGCTAAGAGCCAAGGGCTAAGGAGCATCCACGCTGCCAAATTTTCCTAGGGCACGATCCCGACCTCATTCCTTATGATGTCTTCAATCCTTGTACTCAGCAAGACTTGATCCCTAGTGGGCTCTTTGTGAGCCATTCAACTTCACCAGTAGACCAAGGGCCCATTGGCAATTTTATTTTATTTAGAGAAACATGAAGTTGAATTAAATTGCAAGTGTTATGAGGTCCAAAACATGATTGTAGTCTTCTGATGGAAATGCATGATCTATCTCTTCCTTTATTGTATCATCTTGATCTTATGTCTCACTACGTATTGAGTGTTTATGTTTCCATTCTTCAACCCATTCCATATTCTAGCATACTTACCAATCATGTGCAACACAAAATTGACAAATATATGAAAGATCCCTAGTCCATATAGTCCAAGTGTTAGAACTAGAACTCTTAAATGATTCCATTTAGCTTACCCATTGATTTTAATACAATCATATCTTGAAAGGATATTATTCTCTTCAACTAGCTATAAGAAGCATTTTGATTACAAAGTTTTGGCTTGATCTTATAGACAAACTTAAATTACACAATTCCACAACTACATATGCACATTAAATTTGGCTTTATCCTTGGATTTGAGTTGGTGTCTACAAAAGGCTCTCTTAAGACAAGCACCAACTCCATCATGTTCTCCTTTCCCAAATACAGTCTAAAAAAGATCCACAAATGTTGTATATTAGTTTATTTGTGTTTCCTACTCAAGCAATCAAGCATTCTAGAATTTTTGAATTATCCCATGCAATTATTTGACCATATTACATGTCGTGTCATATGAATTTTACTTCCCCTTAAGTTATCATAAAACTTCTTAAAAAGAAATACCAATTGTAATTTATCATCACTCAAATAGAAATGACACTCCCTCACTTTTTTTGTTTCTCTTGTTTACTATCAAGTGCACATTTATAGGCAATATGAATGCAAATACCACTTGCACTAAATTAAAATATTGTGCTTGGTTCTCTTCTTGTGGTGCAAGTGTGTATATCTCTACAAAGTCAACAACATAAAGCATACTACCAAATAGAGATGTATTCTTACATACGCGAAACTACCCAATAAGTCATTGAGAACCATGACAGAGTTTCAACTAGTTGGGTACGATCTTACTCTTAAAATAAATGATAGATACAATGAACACTAACTTTTTCAGTAACTATATCATATCATCTTCCAACCCGTCCATCCTTTAATGGCTACCCAAAATTTTTAAATATTTTTACAATTACTAATTTATGTCCAAAATTAGTTTAAAGATTCTCATGCAAACATTCACCTAACAATGCACAAGGCTTCCATAGATATCACATACACTATAAGAACATGCATTCAAAATAAATAATTGCTCATTAGGTGGTTTACAGACAAACAAGTGATATGCATTCATTTATGGTTTGAGTTGGTATATAAATATACCATATTCCTACAATATTTTGTTCGCATAGTTTGAGTCGGTATATAAATATACCATATTCCTACAATATTTTGTTCGCATGCATGGTAGAAAATATACATCAAAATCATAAATGGTAATGAAACTAAACATGGATTTTGTAACAGCGAGAGATTATCTCCTTTTTAATTTTTACATAGCAGGGTTTTCTTTTTTCAAAAGATCTTTAACTAGTGCTAATATTTGATAATACCTTATCATCCCAAAATTTTTCATACAATTCAATTTGAGTAATGTCCAAAAGATGATTTGGATGTAGATATCAAATTTTTAACCTAACTCTTAATTTTTAACAATCTCTTGTATTGGGTAATACACTTGTATTGTCGTATCAATTTTTTCCAATCAAAGTTTTGAGTTTACAATTAAGTTTCATGTCGAACCTTGGAAGTCTTCCACTAAAACTCCATAATTGGTTTGTCAAACCATTTTTGAAGTAACTCTTCTCTTTATAACTTTTGTTCAAGTTTTATGATGAATACTTAAGATATTTACTTATCTTAGCCATCATTCTTTGATTAGAAGTTGTTTTTATATTAAAGTTAATTTTGTTGCTTATCATGTCACATTGCTATCTTAATAACATGACTTTTCTTTCTGATTAAATCAAAGGTACTAGAAATAGTCGATACAACTAGTTAAAGATTTATCCTTCTTTTTGGGTTTGACATAAATGCCTAACCTCTTCATCACTTTTTGGATTTTAATCATTTTCATTAGTTGTAACATTAGTCAACATTGAAAGCCAAAAATTGTCTAAATAATATATTTGCACGTGTCCTAATATATCTCCAAGAAACCAAACCAAGAAGATTGCCCAACAAATTAGTTTTATTTTGAAAATACTCATTATTTTAAATTTATTAGTCAAAGGGGGCTCTTTCTCAATTGGTACCTCCATGTTTTCATCCATATTAATTAATTTTAATTACTGTTTGATTTTCAATTTCAATTTCTCTATAGGATTATTGTTACTGTTATTCGGTGTTTGATGTTGAATTTCCATTTCTCTATCTTTATGAATATGATATATATCATTCAAAGAGTATCTAAATGATGCAAGAGCATCTAGTGGTGTAAGGGGAATTCTGTATCACCCAAAAATATGCTTAGTGTTAGTTTCTGTTTAAAGTGTTTTCATTTTTGGATACCCATTTGGTCAAATAAAGATTCCAACTCTCATAGTTCCACAATTGGTTTTCTGGGTTAGATTTTTTCAGCAACTTGGGATACATGCTAATGTAGAAAATGGGTTATTTTGTAATTGAGCCATAATTATGATGAGTTAGAGGGTGTAAGTAGGAGGGATGATTATATTTGTAATTTAAAATAGTCCAAAAAAAGAATCAGGTCAAAAGGCTTTACGGTTTGAAAGTTATTACAGTTTTAAGTTGCCTGGAGACCTCTTAAGAGCGCTTCCGAGTCAGATTTGAGGCACTAAATGACCTTGTACAGGCCCAAAAAATGGGAATGAGAAAAGCTTATCCATAGGGCTATAGAGCACTTCGAGAGCTTTCCAGAAATGTAAACATTTCGTCAATCGGAGTCCTAGATCAAAAGTTATGCCTCCCGAAAATTGGACTACCATTTTTGGATTCTTCTAATTTTACACCAGGTTCTAATTTTACATGTATTGAATGTAGTAGCAAATTATACTGATAATAATATTCCTTTTTTTTTCCTGTTGCATTCATTTTTGATTGTGGCTTGTGCCTTCATCACTAAATCTTGTAGAAAATCATGAACTTCTCTATCAAAAAAAGTACATGGCAATGAAGACATACTTGTATCCAGAATTGGAGTAGAAGATGAATCTAGATTTGCTTCTTTGACTTCTATATCCATCATGGCGTCCTCAATGTTCTCCCCTTATGAAATGATTGTGGAACTCAATGCTCTAACATTATTCAACTCTCAAATTCTCACTCTTCTTTTTCATTGGACCATTTTCCTCCTTTTCCCTATTGGCTGCAACCTCCTCAAGTGCCAAAACCTTCCTTTGCCTCTTTCTATCTTGCTTCAATTCTATATTCAATCAACTTAAAAAGTTCCAATATTTACCAACATTTGAATTTAAATGGCTTTACTTGTGCCACAATCCACAAAAGATAAGAATCCAGAATAATAGGGAAAACATTCCATTTGTGTTGCACACCATTCAAGAATGATTGAATATTCATTGTACATTGTCCTTTTTGGTCAAATTTGACAATAAATGACTATATTAGAAATGCTTACACATTATTTAAACCAAAGTGCACATGTTATAAAATAGGCACCCATCTATAAATTAACGATAATAAGCAAAATTCATACAACTTGTATAAATTTAAAATAATGCACACTCATTTTGTAAATTGGAAAGGGAACACACACCTTTGATGTGGTTCTTTATCATGAAATGCAACTTATGAGGATATTTGCACTTAGTATAAATCTAATTTGAAGGTTGACAACATGCCCTATTTATTTGAGTGAAATAACACCAACCAAACTACTAATAAATTCTACAACCAACCATTTATTTATTAGTATTCAATAGATCCATGACCTACTAAATGCAATCTTTATTTGAAAACTAGGTATGGGAAATAATTCTCAATTGTGAAACTTGAATTACAGAAGGGATTGCATTTGCAACAATGTGGAATAAGAAACAAGGCCTCGCACATGTGTTAATCATCCCTACAATCCATTCAAGGAATCCCTTGACGACACGTTATTCTCTCTGCCACACTTCTATCTCCACCACACCTTTGTTGTAGATATGCAATTTTCCTCTTTCAAACTTATTTGAATATCTTCCACCAACCTATCTTACATTTAAGATGATACAATCTTGTCATAAATCGTACAATTAACAATATTATTTTTCTTTTAATAATTATTTATAAACATTTTTTTTCACCATACTCCTAAATTAAGTTGAACTCATTGATTTAACATATTTTTCTAGTCTAGAATGATTAATTGCCATGCCATCATAAATTTTAAATATTCTTTCACTCTAATTTTTTTTTAGCTATTTGGAACCAACATTGATCATCACTTTTTTCTACCTTAAATATCTTATTTACCCCATCAAGTTTCATAGCTATTTAGAACCAACTAAAACAAGAATACCTGCTTCCGTAAAAAATATTTCAGCAGTCCCCTTGCAGAAGGTCACTTGTTCAAATCTCACATTGTACAGTTAAAAAATTCAAACTGCACTCAGGTATCAAATCATGATTGTATACAGGGTGGCGTAGACTTGATAGTTGCAAGTTGCAACGTTCTAGGTGGGTTTAATAAAAAGTTGTAAACGTCAACATTTGAGTACATGAATGATGAATGTAGATAAGCTCTGTCCATGTATCGATGTGCATTTGTGCTTGTTTTGCTTTCTTGCGACTCTTAAAAAAGCATGTAATTGATATCGATAAACATGGTTTTGCAGTGGTTTTGACCATGGCGGCTGCTCAAAGACCTCCTCATTTAGGATAAGATGGACTGGAACTCGTTTTTGTAGTTTTTGCCAGTTGGCACTGGGCATGCTTTAATGAGCCCAAACTCCAATACGTGTTCAATACCAGATCATTCAAGTTTAGATGGCATTCATCAAATCTCTGTCAGTAGGTTGCTCAAATTTTCCACAACTTGTAATCTCATCATAAATACGGATATGTCGCAAGCACTTTGCATTCGAAGTTCAGATCTCTGTGACCATGGATGGCAATGGCTAAAGGGTAAACTATTTTGTTTACCCCTGCCTAGCCATGTACCCTGTCGTCAGTACAAAATACTGCTACGGGTGTCGTGCGGCCGTATTAGTGCCCAGTTTTGTTACTTCCGTCAGTCTATGTCTTCACCGAACTGTACTGGTCGACCATGCAAGTTAGGAAGTGACTGTTATGCATATGATGGAAAGAATCTATTAACCCCTCAATATTTTTGAAATGTGAAATCAACAAAGTATGAAAAATACGAGTTCAGAAATTTTTCTGAAGGAAAAATAATATGAGAACTTTGTTTAATTTAATGATTTAAGTCTTTTTTAAAGACAAATCAAAAGTTTTCTTTTATTAATAAAATTATAGAGATTTATCAATTTAATAATATATTATTCTATAAGATTATTTATTTAATTTTAAATACTATTGAGTATATATTATTTAATATGAATAAAATCATATATTTTATTATATATAATAACTTACTTCTATTTTAAATACTTTTATTACGAAATACTTAATAATAAATAAAAACTATAAAATTTAAAAAAAATCTAATTATAAGGAAAAGGATTAAAATAGAATGACTTTGTTTATAAAAAATAATTAATTTAACAAAGTAAAATAAATAAGTTATAAGGAATTTCAAAATTTTAAAAAATAAATTATATACTATTAAAAATTTGAATTGTCTTAAATAAAGTGAATTACAAATGCATGCACATGATTCATAAGCAAGCAAATGATTAAATTAATTACTCTTTTAAAACTTTATAAAATTATTTTTCTAGATCCTAATTTCTTTTAAAATTTTCATATATTTAAATTTAAAACATTTCTATATACTAATAAATCATTTTTAAAAAACTTGAATAAATGAAATAACTTATACAAATTACATATAGAATTTATAACAATTTAATTTTTAACAATTCAAAAACATTATCCTAATTCTCTTAAATTAAATTCTAACTCAATGTTACCATTAAGCAATTGGACCTTATTTTAAATAAATTAAATTATAATAACCTTATCAACATAAAATAATATACAAATTTTTATAATTTTAATATTAAATAAATTAATAAAAAATTAATATATATTGAAAGATGATTAAATTTTAGAGAAAAATTAATATAAACTTTATTTAATTTTATAGTTTAATTGCCAAAAATAGGAACTCCTACCAAACCCGTTCAGAAGCCGAGTACTAACATGTTGACCTTACAATTCAGGACACTAGGCTCAAGTTCTACTAGGGTAGCTAGGACCATTCATTATGGTATTCCTAAGCTTGATGAAGAAATTCAAATACTCTATTATGATTCAAGCACTTTAACTAAGGAAAAGATGAATGAGATACAAAGTGCATTGGATAAAAGAAGGAAGCAAGAGGCAATGAGGAAGGAATAAAAATACAAGTAGGCAATGAATGAGATCAAGGATGTATTCATGGATGCCTTTAGCCTACAACCTCCAGATGCAAGTAGACCAATCCTTGAGCAACTATCTGATATAGTTGACCAAGTTAATAACGAAGACCATGATACAACTGCAAAGCTAATGGAATGGTCAGAAAAGAAGTTTCTAAGCAAGGTCAACCAAAAGATAGCCAATAACATAATTTTAGGATAGGTTGACCTAGCCAAGAAATTGGATAAGGTAAAGATTGTACTAGGGAACATCTTTTTTTTTTACAGCAAATTGTGCAATTTTTCCAAGTTCACACAAGAAATAAATCCTAAAATTCTGAACCTTGAAAGCAAACTAAAGCTCTCCAGTATGGAACTACCCTCAAATCCTACACACAGTGAGAAGAATTTTACTCAAATGCTTCACACTTAGAGGGAATTAGCTGCATTATCAACAGAAGAGGCCATTATCAAAGAAAAACTTATGCAAATTCAAGCCTCAATTACTCCTCATTTGGAAGTCTTACACAAGGAGCAAATGTATGCCGAAATAGTCCTCAAGAAGGATCCAAATATTTCTACACATGAAGGACTTGTTGATCTAGTAGCAGAGCTTGCAATCCAACACAAGTCATTGGATATTGCATTGAATAACTAGGATGCAACTCTCAAAATACTCCTTGAGGTAAACAAGACATTTTTGGCCAAGCATGGTATTACTATTCAGAACCCTCTGACATTAGTATCAAAAAGGGGAAGATAATGTAGGAGACAATATTCTAAGGGGGAGATATATTAAAGGAGGAGAAATGCATATAGCAAGAATATAAAGAGATAACAGGTTCAGAAGTAAGGAATAGGTCAAAAATAGGTCAAAGAACAAAGTAGATCAGGCACATTGGCACAATTTTCATGTCATGACAAGGCATAAACAACTCAAGGGGAGTCATAAGGTATATTGATTGTTTACAATATTTTTTTGAAATTTTGTATGTAAGTTAAGCAAGTGAAGAATGTACACATAAGGATTAGATCATGAATGATCAATTAAGTGTTTTTGACGCTCATGTCAAAGGGGGAGATTGTTGATCAAATAAGTAAGATTGAAAAATGAGTGTCAACACACTTAACCATTTTTCATCATATGTGCCCAATCACAGATAGGTGCCGAGTAACACAAGAATTCTATAGGTGCTGAGTGACACAGTAATTCTATAGGAGTCGAGTAACCAGGAAACACAGTGGATGCCAAGCTATCCAGAATAGATGGTGCCAAGCATCAATATTATTTCATGTACCGAGCAATGCAGGATCAGCATGAAAGTTTGTGCAATCGCAAACCATGATGTGAAATGGTTATGCATGACTCATGATAGGATAAAAGGATAAGATCAAATCCTCCCAACCACCTATGCAATCCTCATGCAGCCAATCAAAAAATTAGAGATGACGTGCAACCAATGGGTGAATTTTAAGGGTTTGAGCAGGAACACTTGAATGAAGGATGCATAACAAACCACTAATCCTTATAAGGGAGTCTTGATGCCATTGAACAGAGTAGAGTCGAAAGAAGAAGGAAAAGTAGAGCCTATTGTTAAGGTTGTTATAGAACATTTGGTGTCAAAGATTAAGTGGAAAGGACAACACTTAAACATCTAGTTGATCAGAACAGAGTAGGAAACAAAATCAACAAATCAGATCTAGAAGAGATCAATGATAGAAAAGCAGATCAAGTAATTGAGATTAGCATCAGAGATTGCATTAGATCAAGTGTATTATTCTAATACTCTCTCACAATTGTATTAGGAATTTGGAAATCCTATTGAATTAGGTGGGTTTAACAGCCTTATGTAAATCCTTTAATAGGGTGACACTCCATGTAAAGTGTTTGTAAATCCTTTCAACAGGTCACATTTGACAGTGTGTAAAGCCTTTAATAGGGAAAACCATCAGAAGTGGTTGAAATCAATTGCTACAGTAATTTTGTGGGCATCATCCCCACCTTAGTTTTTACCTTCTTACTCCTGGAGGGTTTCTGGGTCACCAAAATTTCAAGTGTTATGTGGTGATGCATGTTTGCTTCTCATGATTGTTTAATGTTTACATGCATGCATGTTAATTTCAGTTATATGTTATTAAGGATTTAAAACAAGTGAAAAAGGTCAGTACTTTTGATTCACACCTCCCCCCTGCCCCTCTCTTAGAAGCACTATTCCCATTAAGACATTCCAACAATATCTCATTCTTCATAATCTGATCTAGTCGATGCAGGAGCATCAAGTTTGGATATTGGTGGGGTTATACTTTTCATGGTTAGGGATGTGTTGGAGACACATTGGAGAACCTTTCCTCATGATTTCATAGAGATTGGATGGATTAAGCTGAAGCTTGAGTTGTTTGTACTTTGCTACTAGAACTGCATTTTTTCTAGATTTTGGGTGCCTATTTTAGAGTGTGTAACTAGTTATCCTTAATAAATGAGAGGTTGCACACTTCAAGGATTGAAGAGGACCTAGAGTACTTCTATTTTTCAAGTGTGAAAGTTCTAAGTCATTATGAGTTGGGAGATATGGCAATTCTCCTACAATATGGATTTCTGGTAGACTGCGCAACAGGTTTCTGTATATGACTTTTAGGATGGATGCGCACTTTTCCTTAATGAATCAACTTTTTTGTAATTAAGGGTTTGTAGAGGACCTAAATTTGTACCTATGGTTCAAAGCACGAGTTCTAATTCAATCAGGGCTATGAGATATCATGATTTTACTAGGATATTGATTTCTGGACATTTAATTGCTATTGCAGGTGAACTTGTGTCATTTCATTTATGTATTTGCATTTAATTTGTGTTCTAGGCTGACTTGTGGCTTAGATTAGTATAAATAGGGGTCTTGTGGAATCTTTTAGTCATTCATTTGAGTGTGAGGAGTAGCTCAAGAGTGAGTTTTTCCTGAGTCTATGGATAGAGCAATGAATGCGAGGCAATTTATAGCAGGATTATGATGGAGTTATGAATATGTGCATAGAGCACTGAATGTGAGGTAGTTTACATTTGGATCTTGGATCAAATTTGAAGAGTAGAGCTAGGGCTAGACCTAGAAAATAAGAAGATTTCTTGGTAGGCTTGCGAGCACAAGTTTAGATTTCCTTGGTGGTTTTCTTCTAGATTGTTAATATGTTACAGATCTGGAGAGCTGAGATTGGTTTGTAATTTGGATCTTGTTGGATCTTGCAGAACTAATTTTGTAATTTCTATTTGTATTTGGCCCTAACCCAGAAGGCCTTATAGCCAGGCACATTACATGTAATCAATTATATTTTATGAACAAATTATTGTGAGTTGGTATCAAATCTTGCATTATTATTTCTTATTGTTGTGTTTTTGCTATGTGGTTATATTGTTGGGGGCTAGGACATGTCCTTTGGGGATACTCCTGCCCTGCACTATGCTAGATGGTATCTGAGCACAGTTGTTCCTAAGCGTGTAGATAGATCATTGAAGTTGTGGCAGTTTGCACCAAGACTTGGGTTGGAGAAGTAGATCTAAGTTGATCTTGATTTGTTGGTGGAGTTTCCTTCTAGAGTCCTATATCTCTTAGTTGTGAGGTGGCAGATCGTGGTTCTAACTTGCAATTGTAGAGGGCTTGCATATGGATTGATGGATGAGAAGAAGGAAGATTGATCTTGTTGAGGCATGATCATAGAGAGTTTGTGGATTACAGATCCATGGTCTTGGACTTGTGATGTGGTTCTTGATTGTTCATGTGAGGTGGAAAATTGCAATCTTACTTGTAAGAAATTTAGGTTTGTCACAAGGAGTTAAGGAAGGATTTTTGTAGAGGTTTTATGAAGATCTTGGGAGATGGCTTCGAGAGGATTGGACCCTAAGATGGTTGTGAATCTCTGTGATGTGGTGGAGAGGGAATTTTCTAAGATGTCTACTTGATTTGAAGCTAGTTTGGTTGATCAAGATAAGGATAGGATGACGAAGGCATTCTATAGATGTTTGTGGAGTTGGATTCTACCGATCCAGAAGAGTTGTTTGGCCGATTAAGAGACTTGTTCATGAGAGAAGATGGCATAGCAAGTTTGAGGTGGAAGAGGTTGATTTTGCTGATCAGTTTGTGGAGTCTAATACAAAACCTATAGAGTAGTTGGAGGTTTTTTCTAAGAATATTCCTAACCTTGTTGATGCTAGGACAGAGGTTGATTTTCATGATTAGTTGGCTGAGTCTGACATGGAAATTGCAGAGCACTTGGTCTTGGATGATTTGGTTGCTATTGGTGATGAGTTGTATGTTGTAGAGCATCTTATTATGAGTAATGAGATTCCTAGTGTTGTGAGTTTGGCATGTGTTGATGGAGATCTACATATTGTTATTGATGTGGAGTTTGTTGTTGCTAATGTGAAGTTTGTTGTTGCTAGTGTGGTTTCATTAGTTGCCGATGTGGATGAGGGTTTGCTGATGAAGTCTTATGTTTAGTTTGTTCTTGGGTGTGAGTATGTTGATTAGGTTGCTGATATGTATTTGATTCTGATTTTTTAGTGGATGAAGTAAAGATTATGGATTTCTAGATTTGTTCTATTGACTTTGATGAAGTGGAAGCCTTTGGTAAAGATGAAGTTGGTTGCAAATCTTTCTTTGGGCATCAAAGTATGGGACATACTTTTCTATTTACCTGGGGAGTCTGATATAGGAGCATAGAGTTTGGATTTTGGTAGGGTTATGATTTTCATGGTTAGGTATGTGTTGGAGACACATTGGAGAACCTTTCCTCGTGATTGCATAAAGATTGTATGGATTGAGTTGAAGCTCGAGTTGTTTGTACCTTGTTGCTGGAACTGCATTTCTCTAGTTTTTGGGTGCTTGTTTCAAAGAATGAAACTAATTATCGTTAATAAATGAGAGGCTGTACACTTCATGGATTGAAGAGAGCCTAGATTACTTCCTTGTGTCAAGTGCATAAGTTCTAATTCATTATGAGTTGGGAGATATGGCAATTCTCCTATAGTATCAATTTCGAGCAGACTACATGATAGGTTTCTATGCATGACTTTCAAGATGGATGCGCACTTTTGCTTGGGGAATCAGCCTTTATGCATTTAAGGGTTTGTAGAGGACCTAAATTTGTACCTATGTCTTGAAGCAAGAGTTCTAATTCAATTGGAGCTATGAGATATCATGGTTTTAGTCAGATATTGATTTCTAGACATTTAATTGTTGTTGCAGGCTAACTTGTGGCATTTAATTTATGTATTTGCATTTAATTTGTGTTCTAGGATGACTTGTGGCTTAGATTAGTATAAGTAGGGGTCTTGTGGAGTCTTTTAGTCATTCAGTTGAGTGTGGGGAGTAGCTCAAGAGCTAGTTTTTCTTGAGTTTGTGGATAGAGCACTAAATGTGAGGCAATTTACAATAGGATTATGATGGAGTTGTGAATGTGTGGATAGAGTACCAAATGTGAGATAGTTTACACTTGGATCTTGGATCAAATTTGAAGAGTAGAGCCAGGGATATGGCTGGAAAATAGGGAGATTGCTTGGTAGGCTTGCGAGCACAACTTTAGATTTCTTTGGTAGTTTTCTTCTAAATTGTTGTTATGTTACAGATCTGGGCTAGCTGAGGTTGGTTTATAAGTTGGATCTTGTTGGATCTTGCATAACTAATTTTGTAATTGCTATTTGTATTTGGCCCTAACCTGGAAGGCCTTACAGTCGGGCATATTGCACGTAATCAATTATATTTTATGAACAAGTTATTGTGAGTTGGTATTAGATCTTGCATTATTATTTCTTATTATTGTATTTCCACTACATGGTTATATTGTTGGGGGCTAGGACATCTCCTTTGAGGATACTCCTGTCATGCGCTATGTCACTAGTTCTTCTTTCATAGCTTGCATCCAATGATCATCTTTGCATGCCTCATCTGTGCTCTTAGGTTCCACTTGAGAAATTAGACACAATTCTTCATTCACTTTGTTCCTTATCATCACACCTTTATCATTGCTCCCAATTATCTACTCTGGAGGTTGGTTCGTTGTCATGTTTATGCTACCAATTAAACTATAAAATTAAATAAAGTTTATATTAATTTTTTTCTAAAATTTAATCATCCTTCAATATATATTAATTTTTTATTAATTTATTTAATATTAAAATTATAAAAATTTGTATATTATTTTATGTTGATAAGGTTATTATAATTTAATTTATTTAAAATAAGGTCCAATTGTTTAATGGTAACATTGAGTTAGAATTCAATTTAAGAGAATTAGGATAATGTTTTTGAATTGTTAAAAATTAAATTGTTATAAATTCTATATGTAATTTGTATAAGTTATTTCATTTATTCAAGTTTTTTAAAAATGATTTATTAGTATATAGAAATGTTTTAAAATTTAAGTATATGCAAATTTTAAAAGAAATTAGGATCTAGAAAAATAATTTTATAAAGTTTTAAAAGAGTAATTAATTTAATCATTTGCTTGCTTATGAATCATGTGCATGCATTTGTAATTCACTTTATTTAAGACAATTCAAATTTTTAATAGTATATAATTTATTTTTTAAAATTTTGAAATTCCTTATAACTTATTTATTTTACTTTGTTAAATTAATTATTTTTTATAAACAAAGTCATTCTATTTTAATCCTAAGGCATAAATTTTCCTCATAATTAGATTTTTTAAAATTTTATAGTTTTTATTTATTATTAAGTATTTCGTAATAAAAATATTTAAAATAGAAATAAATTATTATATATAATAAAATATATGATTTTATTCATATTAAATAATATATACTCAATAGTATTTAAAATTAAATAAATAATCTTATAGAATAATATATTATTAAATTGATAAATCTCTATAATTTTATTAGTAAAAGAAAACTTTTGATTTGTCTTTAAAAAAGACTTAAATCATTAAATTAAACAAAGTTCTCTTATTATTTTTCCTTCAAAAAATTTCTGAACTCGTATTTTTCATACTTTGTTGATTTCACATTTCAAAAATATTGAGGGGTTAATATATTCTTTCCATCATATGCATAACAATCACTTCCTAACTTGCATGGTCGACCAGTACAGTTCGGTGAAGACATAGACTGACGGAGGTAACAAAACTAGGCACTAATACGGCCGCACGACGCCCGTAGCAGTATTTTGTACTGACGACAGGGTACATGGCTAGGCATAGGCAGGGGTAAACAAAATAGTTTACCCTTTAGCCATTGCCGGGCCAATTCCTACCCTGTGCGGATGGCCGTGCGGATGCCCTGCCATGCCTTGACAAGCCTGGGATGAGTACATGGAGTTTGGGGAAGTGGGAGGAAAGTTTATGTTGGGGAAAGTAGAGGACTTAACTACATGCCCTCTCAATTGGATCTTTACATAT
The DNA here is from genome assembly GCA_028749045.1 of Cupressus sempervirens. Taxonomy (NCBI): domain Eukaryota; kingdom Viridiplantae; phylum Streptophyta; class Pinopsida; order Cupressales; family Cupressaceae; genus Cupressus; species Cupressus sempervirens. The sequence goes on from CM053785.1 coordinate 189,980,512, forward strand.
TCCTAGATTATCTCATTAAATCATAATTCTATGACTTCTCGTTAAGGATTGGTAAATAGTAATTTATTTCAGAATTTGGATAGTGAATAAATGATAAACAATTTGAAATACCTAATTGTAAAACATCTTCACCCAAGTAACTTTGGAACCATTGTAACAACATCGATGTTGAAATGGTGTTTCCCTATTGTATCCGTAATGTCTCACCTCAAGGATAGGATGCGAATCAGTGTTGATAACATCACCTAGCTATTTTGTCATAACCCAGCTTGACAGTTAATGGTAGGGGATAATTTGGCAACACTGTGGAAAAGTTAAATAACATGACCTCAATAGAAAACAAACTTTGTTACATTAACTAGCTTTGCCATCGCCAAACTCATTGGCCAAATTAGTAAAATCTCAACTCCCTTGAGGAAATATAATTGGTTATCCAGAAAACTCACCGTTCAATGGAATGTTCAAAACAAGTATAGATCTAAACGTAGAAGCTATAGTGCACCCAAAATAATAATAATAATAATAATAAAATTTTGTTTAAGAATTGGTGGATGATAATACATTTGTAGTAGGTTGGAAAATAAATAGTTAATGATTAATACTACATATTTAATATAGAATAATCATTATGGCATAATTAACATACATATAAATTGATGTATTAAGTAAGTTTCATTAAAGGTTTTGAACTAACCTGATTAAGTTGTTAGTGATCTATAAGATGTGCATAAATATATTGTATGGCACTCAATGAGAACCAGTAACAAGTATATGTTTCTTAAGATTTCCTAGAGAGCAGTTCCAAGTTAAATTAGGCAAGATAGACATTAACTATCGAGCATATTTAATAATTTGTATTTGAGTAAATAGAGTATCTAGGGTTGGCATTATAAATGTTAGGGCAAATGTTCACCTGATATGCTCCATTTCCTTCTATAGGTCATTGGTCACAATAGCTTACACTTTCATAACTATGGCGTACCTGAAACTTCTGATTTGAGATAATCAAGTTAATTAAGGATTATCCTTTATGTGAACTTGTAAGTAATGTAATATTTATAAGAAGAAGAAAAAAATTGTGTTTTGCCTTATAATTTTGGGCATGACATTGAAAATAAAGTAAATTAATGAAATGTGTATGAATGGATGAAGTCTAGGATTATAATTTTTGATAATTATTTGGAATAAGAATTTATATATTCTCCTAATTTTTAAAGACAAGTTTTTAGCTGCTAAAAATTAGGGGTCTAGTTCCCACCACAAAACTATATGGAAATAAACTTATTTCCCTTTGATCTTAGACTATGTTATAGATAACACATTTAGCTAGAACAATAAAAAATAGAAATTGGCTTTAGACCTATATTTTTGTAAGGAAACTGAGGTGTGGAAACAAATTCCTACACTAATCCCTTAAGGAAAGTATTGTGCAAATTCTGTTTAAATCCTTTCAATTTCAAATTTGATATTATGTAAACAACAATATTGCAGTCAACCATGAATACAAAAAATAGATAGAGAAAGAAAACACAAACACAAAGATATGCCGGTGGGGAAAAACCTTTCGGTAAAACAACCCCACCCTCCAAAACCTACACAATTTATTATCTTCAACACAAAGGTTACAACACACTTGTAATGCAACTTCTTTCAGGACACCAAAGACAAATCCAATCACAACAAAACACTACCAACAATACACTTTTCACTCTCTACTATCTGCAACCCTAAAGTCATTTATATCACGCGCTGTCCATTTTAGGGCAACTTCCAAAGAAGAACCATATTAGGGTTTTACCATTCTCTCAAAAAGTAGGTACCCAAACAAAATTTCCATGTGTTAGATGGAGACTTGAGTGTACAGTACTCAATGATCAATTTCCATATGTCTTCATGTCTTCACCCATCATCATATCTTCCAAAGATAGCTCTTACACATCATAGGAATCTGTCATAACCATTTCAGTCATGATCTCCTTACACACAATTCAAGATGCTGACACATGCAAGTGGAGTGACACATCAACATGCCAATCAAACATGTACACTCACACTTAATTACATTATTTGCAAAAAATACATTTACAAAATAAATAATAAGAATTGGAATTATCCAAGGTTGAGACACCTTATTCCTAACAATTTTCTCTTTTATAGTGATTCATATTTCAAGTCACTTGAAATTGATAGTTTTCATCTCCCACGACATTTTTCAAAACAAATCGATTCTAACCAAAAGAAAAATTATACATTCTGGAAGAAGACTCTCTCCTCTAAAATGTCATATAATTTTTAAATTTTTTTGATATGATGTAATATTTTTTTCTTTCTCAAGATCAACATCTTTTCAAGTGTTAATATACGTGCTTCTAGAATTTTTTAATTACAATATACTATATCTAATTAAAACACTATAAAATCAATATGATAATATTATTGACTTTGAACTCTATAAAATGGTATTTATAAGTTATTAAAAAAATATCATAAAAAATAGTAAGAGTTATTGAAACACCACTTTTCTAAAATAATTTTATTGGATACTTAATACATTGATTTATATGTATGTTAATTATGCCATAATGATTATTCTTTATTAAATATGTAGTATTAATCATTAATTATTTATTTTCCAAGCTACTACAAATGTATTATCATCCAATAATTCTTAAACAAAATTTTATTATTATTATTATTTTGGGTGCACTATAGCTTCTACGTATAGATCTATACTTGTTCTAAACATTCCATTGAGCAGTGAGTTGTCTAGATAACCAATTATATTTCCTCAAGGGAGTTGAGATTTTACTAATTTGGCCAATGAGTTTGGACATGGCAAAGTTAGTTGACGCAACAAAGTTTGTTTTCCGTTGAGGTCATGTTCTTCAGCTTTTCCACGGTGTTGCCAAATTATCCCCTACCATTAACTGTCAATCTAGGTTATGACAAAATAGCTAGGTGATGTTATCAACACTGATTCACATCCTATCCTTGAGGCGAGACATTATGGATACAATAGGGAAACACCATTTCAACATTGATGTTGTTACAATGGTTCCAAAGTTACTTGGGTGAAGATGTTTTACAATTAGGTATTTCAAATTGTTTATCATTTATTCACTATCCAAATTCTGAAATAAATTACTATTTACCAATCCTTAACGAGAAGTCATACAATTATGATTTAATGAGATAATCTAGGAATATGTAAAGATCCAATTGAGAGTTACGATTCTGTCATCAACTAAACAGTCACTCTTAACTATGAGTTTTAGTTTATACCTTCGATTAATAAGGTTATATTCTAACTATAGAGCATTATCTAGTCACCGACTAATTTAATTATTACTTATCCACCCATTAATACCTATATATGAATTTGTTATTTTATATTTATTAAATAAATCCTAGTAATCTCAATCAACAAAATGCATCACTAATTAGGTACTATTGATTATCTATTTGATTATAATCAAGATTAATTATTATTTATTTATTTGATGCTTTTTCAATTAATTATGTATTTATTTATTAATTATTCAATTGTACCAATATCCTAAAATAAAAGGAACATGACATGACTCAAAAATGCATAAAAACTAAAGTTCATTGTTGCTATCCTTCATAATTTATCTATCCTTTTGATTTTAAAAAAAAACATATTCCCCACTAACCTTTCTTACCTTAATCTTACTAACAACTACTAATCCACAAAACTTACTAATCCATGTATGAATCTACATGAAATAATAGCTCTAAATATCTCATATCAAGCTTAATTAACCTATCTAACCTACAACCCAATTTTATCTCTTAACCTGCTTGCTACTACCATTTTACCTTAATTCCAACTACACCAAGTGTTTACAACTTCATTCACACTCAATCATAACAACTGACTTACAAGTTTATTTTGAATTCAAACAACTTTCTATTAATTTGGTAATGGAAGGATAATATTGAATTTTATAATAAGACTATATTCATATACACTAAATATACACTAAATGTATAGATTATAACTCGTTGTCAAGCCTATTTGCAAACAAAATCAAGACAATCTATAGTATTTAGTATAATTATATATATTAAGAACAAGGCAATCTATAGTATTTAGTATAATTATATATATTAAGAAAAAATAATAACATTATTACTAAACACCTATTTCCATTAATTAACACTTAACATAGTAGAGGTCAAAGTATTCATATACTTATAACTAATCACTAAAAGAACTTGCTATCTCCTAAACAACAAATTTTTTATTACTAACTCATCACTAGCTAACACATTCCTTACTAACCTACAAATCTAACCACTACCCTGCTATCCCCTTAAAACTCTACCCAATCATTCCCGTGTGAATTCCCTAACAAAATGGGGCCACGTGCCTCCTTTAATTCCTTGCAAGGTCTAGTCGATGTGATTCTCAAGGTGTCCTGACATGAACTTTACCCAACATAAACTTTCCTCCCACTTCCCCAAACTCCATGTACTCATCCCAGGCTTGTCAGGGCATGGCAGGGCATCCATACGACCATCTGTACAGGGCAGGAATTGACTCGACTTTCCACGTGGTGTTGGGGCATCACAGTAGTCGATTCAGTTGCCTGGATAGCCGTTGCTCGTATTTATGATGAGATTACAAGTTGGGCAATGGCTACCCAGCCAGTTATTTCGATTGGCTTGGTATGCCATGCCACCCATGCCCCCATACACATCAGGAGAAATTATAGTACATTTGTCAGAATACTATTTTCTCAGATCTGATCAATGTACGGATGTGTTAGTGTACATTTGTTTGACCGCGAACTTTTCCAAATAGTAACACTAACTATTTTATTGGTTGTCTCCACAGGCATGCTGTCTCCACATATATTTGTATATATTTAATATCTATTATCTCATTCGTAACAAAGTAACAAAGTAATATCGTCTGCTTTTTAAACTTATCAAGTTTTGCTACGTATTATTAAATCAATAATGTACTATTAATATATAATTGATTAAATGGGTAAATATTAGTTTATCATTAATTAATTAACTCATTCATGGATTAAATCATCTTATTGCAATTTTTAATATTTATATTCAATCGATTATGTTATAATATCATTCTTCAATCATTACATTACAGTTAATTTAATAAATTATATCATAATTTATTGTTAATTATTTTGTTTAGAATAAAATTGAATATTAAGAATAAAAAATATCTTAGATTTTAGGAAGAAATAATAGAAATTATCTTAGGTAGATTTTGGAAGGAACAAATACATTGTGGTCATATTTTTATCTTATTTTTTCTTTGAATCTTTGCATTGAGTTTACATTATATTTTACTATAAATATGTTATTAATTTTTAAATTAGATTCTATTTAGGATGAACAATAAATTTATGATATATAATTACATTGCATTTTATTCTAAACATACTTTAGATAAGTTTAAGGAACAAACCAACACATTTATTATCACATTTTATATTTGATTTTATAATAGTTTTTCATTAAATTTTATAACACATTTTATATATATCAAGAGAAATACATAAGTTGTTTGATTTTATTCTAAAAAAATTTCTTTCTTAACTAAATACTATTTAATATTTAATAGATAAAGAAAAATATTTACTTGTTTAAACAATATAATAAAAAGTAAATAATAAAATGAAAATAAATTTTTAATTTTAACCCAAAAAAATCAAATTTCAAATATCTATCATATTAAAAATGAATTTATAAGATTGTATAAAAATGTTATTTATAAGGGGATTACATATTTATTGAAGATCTGACTCTTTATTAGTTAAGCACAACTAAATTTAAAAGGTCTCTGCATAATCTGTATTACAAGAGAACCACCTGATGACTTTAAATCAATTAATTTTATTTTTTTAACTCATCCCATCAACTGTCCATGACTTTAAATCAATTTTTTTTAAAAAAATATATTTTTAAAATGTTTTCTTTATAGTATTTTTAATTATTTAAAATTTTATAATTAATGAATTTTTAAATATATATTTTTAATGGTTATTAAAATAATTCAGTTTTATTTAATTAAGTTAAAAAGTTTAATATTATTAATTAACTAATTTGGTTATTATGAATTTAAATTATATATTTATATATTAGTTTTAAATGACGAGTATTGGAAATGGTTTCTATTTTTAAACGAGTAAGATTATCTTTGGATTATTTAATATAATTCTAATGTTGATTTAATTAAATCATTATTGTTTTGTGAAAAGGGAAAAGTGGTTAACTCGAATTTTGGTTAACCAATTACAACACCTCTATCATAAATCCTCACACTATAAACATCTCTTATTTGTATTACATTGTTTTCATTTTAATTCTTATATATAAATTTTAATAATATAAATAAATTTAATTTAAAAAAATTATTTCCTTACGATCTTAAACTCTAGAATTAGTAAAGGATATAAATTTTAATAATATAAATACATTTAAGTTTTTATAGCAATTCTAGATTTTAAGATTGTAATAATGTATCTAATAATATATATTTGAAATAATACATTATTAAAAAATAAAATTTTAATAATATATTATTAAAAATTATTTAGCTAATTTAATAATATATTATTATTAAATTAGCTAAATAATTTTTAAATTATTAAATATTAAACAGTATTTAGTTAAGAAAGAAAATGTTTTAGAATAAAATCAAACAACTTATGTATTTCTCTTTATATATATATATATATATATATATATATATATATATATATATAAAAGAATTATAAAATTTAATGAAAAACTATTATAAAATCAAATATAAAATGTGATAATAAATGTGTTGGTTTGTTCCTCAGACTCATCTAAAGTATGTTTAGAATAAAATGCAATGTAATTATATATCATAAATTTATTGTTCATCCTAAATAGAATCTAATTTAAAAATTAATAACATGTTTATAGTAAAATATAATGTAAACTCAATGCAAAGATTCAAAGAAAAATAAGATAAAAATATGACCACAATGTATTTGTTCCTTCCAAAATCTACCTAAGATAATTTCTATTATTTCGTCCTAAAATCTAAGATATTTTTTATTCTTAATATTCAATTTTATTCTAAACAAAATAAGTGACAATAAATTATGATAGAATTTATTAAATTAACTGTAATGTAATGATTGAAGAATGATATCATAACATAATCGATTGAATATAAATATTAGAAATTGCAATAAGATGATTTAATCCATGAATGAGTTAATTAATTAATGATAAACTAATATTTATCCATTTAATCAATTATATATTAGTAGTACATTATTGACTTAATAATACATAGCAAAATTTGATAAGTTTACAAAGCGAACGATATTACTTTGTTACTTTGTTATGAATGAGATAATAGATATTAAATATATACAAATATGTGTGAAGATAGCATGCCTATGGAGACGACCAATAAAATAGTTAGTGTTACTATTTGGAAAAGTTTGCGGTCAGACAAATGTACACTGACGCATCTGTACACTGATCGGATATGAGAAAATAGTATTATGACAAACGTACTATAATTTCTCCTGATGCATATGGGGGCATGGGTGGCATGGCATACCCAGCCAGTCGAAATAACTGGCTGGGTAGCCATTGCCATCGAAGGACATCCAACAATTTAATGATAAATTAAACTAGCACCCAACCTAGACACCTAATATGGCACCGTACACCCAACTCTCCTGCTCAACATAAATTAAACTAACAGTCGCATGCTTTTTTGTATGCAATGATGCGTCAATATATAGCATATGTAGCAGTTTACATCCATGAAGATGTGCAGAGTACTCAACACTTTTGGATCCAACAGACCATGGCGTATCAGTGAAATGGTTTCTTTAACAGTAGGGAGTTCTGGATCGGTGAAAGTAGTGTTGATGTTAGGTTGCGTGAACAACAGATGCTTGGGATCCATCCAAAAAGCCTTCTCAGCCCAGCGTCGATTCTTCCCCATCTTCTCACCTGGGTTTAGCAACTACGGTTTCTCTATTGTGAAACCCTCTTCACAAAATAGAAAATTCTTCAATTCTTCATATAGAAAATTCCACTATTCCACTTCGATTGAAAATTTTGTTTTTATAAACAAAATCTATTAAATGAGGTGAATAGAAAATAGAAAAGACTAAATTACAAATAAAAGTAATGATTTTTAGAAGGAGAAAATATAAATTACTAGAGGGAAGATCTATTGTCAGAAAATATGAAATCTAAGACCGACTAACAAAGGCGAAAAATTGTAAAATCCAAAGCAAAGCTCCCACATATAAGTGTTAGTGTAGTTTTTTATTTTTCCTATTTTGCTAAGTTTTTCTTTCACTTTTAATAATCTCGCTTAGGTTAATAAAGCATGTCTTATTAGATGAATGGTTGTGAGGTGTCACCTTCCTACATGTGAGCATCCATTAGCTATCTTGGAAAGATACTTTGCTATCTTTAATCCGATAGATGGTTGCTCCTCATTGGTTGGTGTTGCCACCTCCTCCCTCTTCTTAGCCTATATAAGCATGCTACCTGACTTGTATTTGTATCTCTTGTTTTTGCATCCTCTTAATGCTATTTTGCTTCTAGCATTTGCATTACTCTCTTGGAGACTAACTCTGTGTTGCTATTTTGATTTTGTATCATTTACATTCATAGTTTAGATATTTATTCTTTGCACTAGTTTTCTGGGTTATTAATCTTTTCAGATTCTAACATGGTATCAGAGTTTTTCTACGTGCAAGAGTAGATTTTAGTTTCCTTTTTTTGGGAGGGGGGGGGTGTTAATAAATTTTATTGTATTTTTTTGAAAAACGAAGTATGCTCTTCTCTTGCATCTTTGGATGATCTTGAGAATCAGAAAAGTTTTGACAAAAATAATTTTTCTCTGGGGTTTCAATCTCAAATCTGACAACCAACTTGCATATTTGGAGTTTTCAATCAGTATTGCAGGTTTCAGCATGCCATTGATGGACTCAGGAAGCTGATCCAACATTTGCATGTCATATTTTGGTTTGTGAGGTCGTTTCTTGATTTTTGGAGCTATTTTTTACTGTTAAAGGCGTCTGATTTACACTATAGCAACATCTTCTATACATCAACAAAAAAAACGCTTTCTAACTTTCGTTCGCAGCACCAAAAAATTATCTGGGCATCTTTTAGTTTTTTCATGCAAGCTATTTTTTTGCATAATCGAGTACAAAGACCTACAGCCATACCCCTCTCCATTGGTAGTCGCAGATTTGAACGCAATTTTCAAATGTCTCATTCTTGCTCATACAGACTCCAATTTTGATGATTTTTACTATGACCTTGGCTATTTTTTTGTGCTCTATCCACTAGTGGAGTTGTTTTTTTAATTTTCATGCATGAATTCTTCAGAAATTGCATATTCTCGACCATGACTGTGCATAATTCTCATTTTGGAAACTTCAAAGGATCATAACTTTCTCATACGACCTCCTATCAGGATGATTCTTTTTTTGGAAGTGCATGATTTTTCGAGTAGATCATATTGGTGCTATTTGTTTACTTGATTATTGTGCCCAAGTTTCACTTTCAGCATATTCTCTTCATGAGGGTTTGTAATGCATTGAAATCAAGACCACTAAGTATTTCTTTCTAGTGGTAGTTGTAAATGCACTAAAATAAAGTGCCAAATCTTATTTCTTTGGGTGGGTTCTTTGATTGAGTAAAAAGGGGGGGCATTGTCGTGGTTGGGTTCTCTTCTTTTTAACATTTCTTCTCTGCATTTCTTCATCTTGGATCAAACAAATATGCGCATCCTAACTCCATACAATTACTTTGAGTGAAAATCACGCATGACAATTCACTTAAGGAAAGTAGGATTAAATAGGATAACTATGTGACTTGAAACTAAACCTGATAAAGATGAAGATAAGCCTAAGTGGTCTAACAAATGTGACGAGGCATATGAAACATTCTGTTTGTCTATTTCTCCTGACTTGCTATTTCACATTGAGTCTTTGGATACACCAAATGAAGTATGGACAAAGCTAGAAACACTATTTGACACACAAGATTCAATGAGGGGTCATATGTTAGAAAATGAATTAATTAATTTAAGTCCAGACAATTTCAACACAATCCAAAATTTCTTCACCAAATTGAAATGACTAAGGCTACAGTTAAAACAATGCGGAATTGAAAAGAAAGATGAACAACTAATTCTTAGTATTCTCTCTAAGCTAAGTTCAGAATATTCTATGTTTTTCTCTACCTTCTATGCTACTAAGGGTGCACTTGGTACTCAATTCACCATGCCATCTTGAGATGATTTTGCTGTCAATCTCACTCGAGAATAGGTCAAGTTAATCCAGATGGGCACTCTTAAGTCGTCTAAGTCACATGCCTTAGCTGCCAACCAATGTACAAAAGAACAAAAAGGACAAAGTAGTAACAACAATAGTAAGCATGAGAAACAAAATAATAGGGAGGAAAAGAAGGATCAGATACCAATTCCTTCAAAAGAAACTATTGATACCTGATCCTCTAAGGGTGATAAGCCTAAGAAAGAAAAGGTTAAATGTGCCTATTGTAAAAGACTCGGTCGTGATGAACATAAATGTTTGAAGAAACAAATTGATCACTTGACATACATTCTTGAGAAGAATAATATTAGTGTTCCTGAGTCTATCAAACAAAGTTCTAATGAAGGGTCTAACAAGGCAAAAGAAAACAACAAGGGGAAAGGAAAGGGCAAGGCTCTTGTTGCAGTTGCTTCCTCACCATCCACTTGGGTTCTTGATTTGGGTGCTTCACACCACATGGCTTCATCTAAGGAAGAACTTGCATCCTTGGAGCCATGTACTATGCCTTCTATTTTGATGAGTGATGACACTCCTGTTGAGGTGTGTGGGAGAGGGTCTGTTGATGTGGGGGATGACACATTCCATGATGTTCTTTGTGTACCCTCATTATCAACTAATCTCCTATCAATATACCATATGACTCACATAGGTTCAGGCAAGCGGGTTGAGTTAACTCTTAATTCAGTGGAGATACATGAGTTGCATAGTGATTCTATAGTTGCAGTTGGGAGAGTAGATCATCAATCACGACTCCATCTATTTTCTCACTTTGTTCTTGATCCTTCTCAATCTGTTTTGTTCACTCACTCTAATGATGTGAGTAAATTGTGACATGAGCGGTTTGGCCATCTTAACTTTTGCTATTTGCATCGGCTCAACTAGTAGAGCATGGTCACAGGGTTGCCTTCGGTTAAATTCTCAGGAGGTGTTTGCCAAGGTTGTATTCTTGGTAAGCATCCTAAGGAAAATTTTGACAAAAGTAAGGCATGGAGAGCTTCACAGATACTAGAGTTAGTTCACAATGATTTGGCTGGTCCATTTCAACATCCTTCTTTTAGCATGGCTCGATATGTCCTTACATTCATTGATGACCTTTCTCAATATACATGGGCGTACTTTCTCAAATAGAAGTCAGAGGTATTTGATCATTTTCAAGACTTCAAAATTTTTGTAGAAAAGCAATCTGGGAAATCCATCAAGGTTTTGCACGCAGACAATGGTGGTGAGTATGTCAACCATCGGTTTGAAAGATTTTACACTTGAAGGGGATTGATTCACAACATTCAGTTCCATACAATCCTCAGCAAAATGGTGTTGTAGAATGGAAGAATAGATCCTTGAAGGAAATGCCAAATTGTATGATTCACTCTAGATCTCTTGCACCACAATATTGGGCAGAAGTCATTAACTATGCTTGTTATATCTAGAACCGTGTTCCTCGCTGGGCCTTGAAGGGAGTTACTCCTTTTGAAGCTTGGAGTAGTCGAAAACCATCAGTTAAGCACTTTTGAGTTTTTGGCTCCCCTGCATGGGCCCACATTCCTACAAAGAAATGTAAGGCCTTGGATTCGCAAAGCAAACCTTGCATATTTGTAGGTTATCCTGATGGTGTGAAGGATTATCGGTTGCTGCACCCTACTAAACATGATTATTCATTGAGAGGAGTGTTTAGTTTGAGGAGGGATCTTCAAGCTCGCTTTATAACACTTCTCCAACTCCTTCTACCTTGACATTAGAGTCACTTAGAATACATGACAGATCTTCTAACGAGTCAGATTCACCTGAACAGTCATCTACCTTTACTTTTGATGCAGAAAGTGATTCAGAGAACTCACCTCCTTCCTCTCCTAGTCATCATTCAGAGGTTAATGATTCCCCTCCAGATTCTCCATCTTCCTGTCCACTTTGGGCTAGACAAACCTTGTAGTCTGTAGGTGATTGGGTTGGGGATCCATCAGACACCAAGCGAACTCGTTCACAATTCCAGGATGCTCCACATGTCTTCATTGCTACTACCTCAAATCTACAGTCCTTTAATGAGGCTTCTGGTATTCCTGAGTGGGATACAACTATGCAGGAAGAGTATAGTTTCTTGATGAGGAACCACACTTGAGATCTTGTCCCTCTTCCTAAAGGAAGAAAACTTGTTCGATGTAAGTGGATCTATCAAAATTTTTTTGCAGCAGATGGGTCAGTTGAAAAACACAAGGCTCACTTGGTCACCAAAGGATTCTCCCAGGTTCCTGGGATTGACTACTCTGAGATTTTTGCTCTAGTTGCCCGAATGAATTCCATTTGAATTTTTCTTGCCATTGTTGCAACTAATCATTGGGAAGTACATCAGATGGATGTGAAGAGTGCTTTTCTTCATGGTGAACTTCATGAGGAGATCTACATGGAGTAGCCACAGGGCTTCCTTTAGGATTCTTCACTTGTGTGCCATCTTTGGAAGTCTCTCTATGGACTCAAACTGGCTCCTCGGGCTTGGTATGCCAAGATGGACTCCTTCCTTCTATCAGTTGGGTTCACTCAGTGCCATTCTAATCCTAGTGTCTAGATTTTGCAACAAGGTGACTTCTATTTTTGGTTTTGTCTGTTGATGACTTGTTGATCACAAGAAGTTCTTCACCCACCATTAAGGCTATCAAAATGGCCCTTTGGGATAGTTTTTTGATGACTGACTTGGGCTTGTTGCATTACTTTCTCAGGATTGAGATCCTTCAGTCTCCTTCTGGGATCACCATCACACAGTCCAAGTATGCTCTAGATTTACTCTCGAGGTTTCATATGGCTGACTGTAAGCTTGCTCTGACTCCCTTCCTTTCTGGAGTCAAACTTGAGGCTCAATGTTCTTCTCCACTTGTTGATGGTACTTTGTACTGCCAACTTGTTGGGAGTCTCATTTATCTAACTCATATGAGACTTGACATCTCCTATGCTGTAGGCATGGTCTCTCAATTCATGCAGGAGCCCCATGAGTTGCATTGGAAAGTAGCCAAGCGAATCCTTCACTACATTTAGGGTTCTCATAGTTGTGGGATTCACTACACAGCAGGTATTGAGCTTGATTTGGTGGGCTACACAGATTCAAATTGGGCAGGTGATTCTAAGGATCGCAAGTCTACTTTAGGGTATAGCTTCTCACTTGGGTTAGGTCCTGTTTGTTGGTCAAGAAAAAAATAGTTTTCTATTTCTCTCTCTTCTACTGAGGCTAAGTATCAGGGGGCTGTAAATGCCACCACTGAGGCCATTTGGCTTCAACATCTTCTTATTGAGTTTGGTATCCATATTAGACAGCCATTAGTCATATTTTGTGACAACCAGAGTGCCATTCAGATCTCACGAAATTCAGTTCATCATCAATGGACCAAACACATAGAGGTCCACATGCACTACATCTGGAAGCTCATCCATGGTCATGTCATTGACCTTCATTATTGTCTGACTTCTGAGCAAGTTGTTGATATCTTCACCAAACCCTTCACTGAGAGAAAGTTCCTTCATTTACGAGCTTTACTGGGAGTGCGAGATGCTTCATCTTTTGGGGGGGCCTCTTCCTCTCACTCGGAGTCTTGATTTTTTTTTTGGGGGGGTCTCTTTTCTCTCTCTTTTGGGATATCTTATGTACATGGGTACCTCATCAGGCTTGACTTGCCGGGACCCATTTCTACATCCACCTAAGCTTCGCTTATGGGGGGGTGTTAGTGTAGTTTTTTATTTTTCCTATTTTGCTAGGTTTTTCCTTCACTTTTAATAATCTCGCTTAGGTTAATAAAGCATGTCTTATTAGGTGAATGGTTGTGAGGTGCCACCTTCCTACATGTGAGTATCCATTAGCTATCTTGGAAAGATACTTTGCTATCTTTAGTCTGATAGATGGTTGCTCCTTATTGGTTGGTGTTGCCACCTCCTCCCTCTTCCTAGCCTATATAAGCATGCTACCTGGCTTGTATTTGTATCTCTTGTTTTTGCATCCTCTTAGTATTATTTTGCTTCTAGCATTTGCATTACTCTCTTGGAGACTAACTCTGTGTTGCTATTTTGATTTTGTATCATTTGCATTCATAATTTAGATATTTATTCTTTGCCCTAGTTTTCTGGGTTATAAATCTTTTTAGATTCTAACAATAAGCCTACTAACTTGAAAATCTTTATTTGAAACTCTCGCTCAATATAAATTCAAACTATTTGTTTAAGAATCCTGCTCCATTTTATTTCTTTTTTGAATAAGCTGTAGGGTTTGAGCGACAAGAAACCTGATTACATGGATTGGAATAGTAGGAGACATTTAATTACGAGGCTTTGACATGCAGTTTAAGTATTGGTTTGTGGTGCCTTTTCTTTATTTCTCTCTCTAAATTTATCATGAAATAAATTTTTATAATTTGCGTTGACAATCAAATGTTTGTTACAGATATTACAATCCGAGAATGTGTACACCTTCAAAATGTTAGAAAATATTAAAAAAATGCCAAAATGACAAGCTTTAAAAAGTATCTGCAGTAATTTTGCGACTTGCACAAAAATAAAAGTGATATGATAATCTCTCCATGGACTCCAAAACATGTAATTTTTTTTAGCTCTAAAATATGTTAATAACTATTTTTTCTCGATCTTGAGTTGAATACATATAAACCATAGGTTTTTAAACATTGGGAAGTTGGAGTAAGATTAATGTCTAAAACTAGTTTGTTGGGGTTTTGAAATCAAAAGAAGACAGGGAAGACACAAAATTGTGAGCTCAGATTTTCATTTATGACCAAAAGCAATGTAGATCATTTGGAAGGCAACTATAGATGGTGCTAGTATGAGCAGAAATATTTGAAGAATAAATGTGGTTGATGGATTGTGTGACCATTGAGTTGGAGCATGCTCAATTTCTCCACATAAAATCTTTTCTTTCAATGTAATATTTGGTAATTAAATCATCTATTTCCCATTGATTTTTCTTCAAATATTGTTTACCCATTGCATAATTTTTACTTTGATAATTTTGATTTAGAATAGATTGTTTAAAATCTGGTTGTAATGTGATGATCTCATTTACTTTTTACCCTATTTGGAGAGATGTTAAAATTGTTTACAAAACTTCTATAGATTGTAGTTTTTACAAAAAACATTCTCTTATTATATAAAAAGACTTTTAATGGTTCAACAAATCTTTCTAAATTTCTTGTTAGGCATGAGTTTTTAATCTGGATTAGTATTCTTCAATGTCCGATCATAACATCTGAGGTGTTACTTTTTTTGGAAATTAAATTTGAATTAGGATTTGTTGAAGAAAGCTACAATTATATTTGAATTGTTAATAATTAAAAAATAAATATGTTTTAAAAAAATACAAAATATTTAAATAATAAAATATAAGTAAGAACAAATCATTTTTAAATTGAACTCTTGAAAACAATTCTCTTTTTTTTTTCATATAAAAAAAAATTAAACAAAATAAAAATATAGTAACATAAATCTTTATAAATTTTAAAATTTGAACATATATATATATATTGAAAAAAAAGAGCACATCATTATGCTCTTATCATTGCCTTTTGAATATCTTATATTTTATTAAAAAAGTAACTTCCATTTAAATATTATTTTATACAAAACACGTTTAAATCTATTCAAATAAGTTTTTATTATTTTTAATTAAACTTATTTTATAGTCATTGCATTGTACTTGATAATAAATTGATAGTAATTATGCTTTATAATAAAATACTTTATATTGAATTAAATTGTCAAATAAAATTTTATTATTTATTATTTTTAGGTAAATTTGAATTATTTATAAAGAATTCAATAAAAATATCTAAAAAAAAGTTAGAGACTCTAAGTGCAATAATGTATAACATATTATCTAAATAGAGACTCTAAATGTAATAATATATATTATCTAACTCTAAACAACTTCAAAGTTTTTGATTAAGAAAAATAACAAGAGGGTACTGACCTATGGTACACCAGTAGACATTAGGCATTGCTAAACAACAATAAAACCACCTAATGCCAGACATCCTTAAATCCAATCATCAAAGAGTTGCATCTAGACCTACCTTTGTCAAAGACAAAGGTTTGAAAGCGACTAATACCAATGTCAATATTGACAAAGGTCAACTTGGGACAAGCCCATTATGAAGTTGTAAACTTTAACCAAAAACAATGACAAAGGGCTCAGGTGAGTCCTTTAAAACTTCTAGCATACACCCGATCATAGGAAGACACAAATCAGAAAGATGCTTTCATCACCATAAGATTTGATAACCAAACTCAAGCAACAAACTCCCTGTCCATTCTTCTCTATTAGAAACAAAGATCCATAACCATCTAGACCCCTTGTTTAGGTCAACACTCTCAAAGATCTTCCAGCACGCTGTAGTCTCCTTTCCCACCTTAATAGTAAAAGGGTCCATCTTAGTAGAAACAAGGGGAAGAAATATCAAAATATAGGGAGGAAGAAAGATCAAAGTTACTATGATTATTCATTAACTAAAATATATTGATATAATTTCAACTTGTTAAAAAATGAATATATTTAATAATTTACATTTAAAAATAATTAAGAAATTCATATTGTACTTATAAAATAAAGTTTTATTAAAATATTATAAAAATTAATTAAAAATATCTATATTCCATATTCCAAAAATATTTGTTGGTGTAAATACGTATTTACTATTTAAACTTACTTAAGTTTACTTAGGTTAATGCATTATTTTATTATTTATTTAGGTGAGACACTTAGGAGTTTGTGTACTCTCATGAGTTGTCATGTTGAGAACACAAAAGTACACAACTCTAATTCAACACATGGTGTGTACAACACTGGAGTTTGCATCATTCATTGAGTTGTCATGTAGACAACATAGTTATTCGCACTCCCTTTTTAGCACATGTTGTTTACAACAGTGATTTGTATGCTACACCATTGTAGGCTTGTCCTCTCATCATCACACTTATTTTCATGTTTAATGGAGGATAACCAATATCTGGTGGACATGTGCCTGGTTGTATGACTTATCATGTTGTTGACTTCTATGCATTTTAGAAGCTCTCCAGAGGCCTTTATATATAGGCACTCCTAGTGTACTTTCATATGACATATTGAATGAATTTATCGTCATTCTGATCATACTCTCTGTTTGGTCTACTATTGTGCTTGTGGTTGAGTTCCTTGGTCTTGGGTGAATTCCGCCTTAAGGCAAATTCTTACATGGTATTAGAGCTTAGGGAGTCTACACATAGTCGTTCAAGACCGTTCATGCTTTAGCACCTCGACTCGAATATGAAGTATTACAAAAATTGGGAGCATCTAGAGCCAGATCTGACCTTGCCATTATGTTTGAAATATCGATTCGGTGAAGATTGACTATAAATTTGCCTATGCTAGGCTAAAGTTGATTGCAAGGCAAATTTTTTTTTGCAAACCAACACCCGAAGGCATTGATTTGCAAACCGTGTATGATCTAATTCAATCTACGAATTTATGTTCAGATCTAAATTCAATTTTAATTCTCTGCATTTTGTCAAATTTTTATTTTCAAAAAATTTTCATACCCAGTCAGGCTAGCAAAGAAATTTTTTTTGCAGAACCGAGTAGTCACACCCTGGCCCTGCAAATTTGGTAGAATATTCTTTATTTTGTAGGAATGTTACATTTATAAGGTGGGCCATACAACCAATATTCATTAGGATAGCCCATAGATTTCCACCGGCGAGTAGCCCACAACTTCCACCGGCGGTCTCCATATTTGCTTAACACTCTACGGGCATAGTGTTTAAAAAATTCACATAGTGTCCGCCCCATGAATGTGGGATTTTAAATTGTAAAATCTAGCACTAAAAATCAGATCCAAAGCCCGCAAAACCCTTTATGTTGATGTGAATCAAGCCTTCAGTGAGTTAGTTTTTTGGCGTTACCACAAACTTGGCCACCGCAAAATACCTTCTCTGGCCACGAAATATCAAATCTAGCAACTGTGAAATGAATCTTAGCAAACGAATAGATTCTGACGATAGTGCAATTTTTCTAGTCATAGACGTTCAGTTCTAGTCATGCGAAACATGTGACATGTGGCCACTTGGGCCAGTTTGTGGTAACGCCAAAAAATTAACTGTGAAATTGAAGGCTTGATTCACATCAACATAAAGGGTTTTGCGAGCTTTGGATCTGATTTTTAGTGCTAGATTTTACAATTTAAAATCCCACATTCATGGGGCAGACACTGTGTGAATTTTTTAAACACTATGCCTATAGAGTGTTAAGCAAATATGGAGACCGCCGGTGGAAGTTGTGGGCTACTCGCCGGTGGAAACCTATGGGCTATCCTAATGAATATTGGTTGTATGGCCCACCTTATAAATGTAATATTCTTACAAAATAAAGAATATTCTACCAAATTTGTAGGGCCAGGGTGTGACTATCCGATTTCGCCGACCTGCCAGCCAACACCACGCAATACGATTCTGACTGTGCCATGAAGGCCACCAACTATACCGCATAGTTGATGCCACATAACCTACCCACACTAAATCATAGTCAGCCACATGGACGTCGTACTCTCTATAGTGCCAAATCAACTCCAGTCCACGTCAGATCTGTACAATTTGAGTCAGTGACACGTGTCTCTATCATATGCCAAGTCAACATCTGAGTCACAATATATGTTAGCATTTTTCTTACAGTCCATATGGTTTTGTACTACCACGTCAGATGCTAACATCATCATGATATCATGCTGACATCATCACAAGCTTGAAGGTCGCTGATGTCATCAAGTTCACAAGCCTAAATTTGACTACTATTTAACTATCATTCCAGGGAAAATTAGAACTATTGTGACGGCTGTATGACCATCAAATTTAACCTCATCTTTTGTTGATGCAACCCCTCTCCAGATTGATTTTTGATTTTGCAATCCGACTTTGGGAGGCCATATCTCCGTCATCTAGACTCCAAATCAGATGCAATTTTTTTTTGAAATTAGGTAGAATTTCTTAAATTTTTTAGTGGTCTATCTCTTTTTTGGTTTGGGTGCACAAATTTGTTAGAAATTAGATTTTTTGGCAATTGTACCTACATAATCATGCATTCGGGAACTTCAAACGCTCCGTATGGGCACATTTGGACTTGAAAATAGGTTCTATTTTTTTTTAAAGTGCATTATTTTTCATCCATTTTCCAAATCTGTAGTCATATTGTAGGGTTGTGTGGACAAAAGTGTCACTTTTAGAAATAGGGCCTTTCTTTGCTTTGTATTACTTAAAATTTTTGTCCACTGTAAAGTTCTAGATTTGTAATCTTTCAAGAGGTTATAACAAGAAAAATTAGAAGTCCACAAAGACAAAAATTAGCAAGTGGCCATTGTAATTGCACTACTTATAAATTGCCCAAAGCATTTTTTTTTTTGAGGGGGGGGGGGGTTTCTTGATTTAGTGAAAAGGGGAGGGGGGTGTTCTTGGTGTTGTGTTCCTTCTTTTCTGCAATTTTCTTTCATTTTTTGCATTATGGAAAATTTTAATTTTCCAAAATTAACTCAACATAACTATGCTACATGGTCCATCAAAATGTGGTATCATTTAATGCACAATGGAGTTTCTCAATATGTAGATAGTACTCTTTCTAAACCAGTAGGTGATAATGTATCAGCAAGTGATATTTCAACTTGGGTGGCAATGGATAGCAAAGCCCTAGGTGATATATGTTTGGGGGTTGATGATAAGATCATGTATCAAATTAAGAAGTCTTCTACATCAAAGGAAGCTTGGGATACCCTCGAAAACCTATATGGTAAAGTGTCTGAAGAGGATGTTTTCAAAATTGAAGATGAGCTTGTCTCCTTAGATCCTAAGTTATTTGATTCTCTACAAGATTTCATCATTAAGGTGAATGAACTAACGACAAAGCTTACTGATTGTGGAAATTCTATTAAAGATGACAAGTTGATCTATATCATTCATAACAAGCTACCATCAGAGTATTCCACATTTGTTTCTTCTTTTAACACCTCAAAGACTACATTAGGGTCTACCTATAAGAAAGTCTCTTTTGATGAATATACTGATCTGTTGGATACAGAAGAAAAGAAGTTGAAATAAATGGGGATTCTCAAAATTCAGCTAGAAAATCTTCAAATAAAGGAAAGGGTAAGAATAAGAAATGGAAGAAGGAAAAATGAAAGGATGAAAAAAAGACAACACCACAATCGAATCAACAAGGCAAGTCTTCCTCAAATTCCAAGAAGAAGGGGGACAACAATAAGGAGAAGAAGAAGTGTGCCTATTGCAAGAAAATGGGTCATGAAGAACATGAGTGTTATCATAAGAAAATTGATGAGTTGATCAACATTATGAAGAAACATAATGTTCCACTGCCTAATGCTTTTAAGGATAAAGGGTCTTCTTCAGATTCAAAGGGCAAAGGGCAAGCACTCATGGAAAATTCAAACTCTTCAAAGGAATGGATACTCGATTCAGGTGCCTCCTATCACATGGGTTCTTTAAAGGAGGATTTTTCTTCAATGAAGAAATCAAAGGTACTACACATCTTTGTGGGAGATGATACTAAAATGGAATTTGAAGGAAAAGGAAACGTGGAAATGAAAAATGGAGAGTTTCAAGATGTTTTCTATGCTCCAAACCTAAGTTCAAATCTCCTATCAATCTACCAAATCACTCACCTTGCAGATGGACATAGAGTTGAGTTCCTTCCACACTCAGTACAAGTGCATAGTCTTAAAGATGACTCATTGGTTGCAGTGGGGAAAGTGAATCATAATAAAAGGTTGTACTCTTTCTACCATTTTGTGCCTAAGTCTCCTTCAAAGGCCTTGTTATCTCAATCAACTTCATAAATCCAATTATGGCATGAGTGGTTTTGACATCTTTCCTTCCGCTATCTTCAACAACTTTGCACAAACATAATGGTCAAGACTCATGTTGAACAGAAATTGAGGAAAGCCATCAAAGTTCTAAGAATGGACAATGGAAGCATGTATGTGAACAAAAGACTAAAAGACTTTTGTAGACTTGAGGGAATTGATCTTCGGAATCTGCCAACATTCTGTCTACATAAGATATATGTAGTAGCACTGAGGATCCACACTCTTAAGTCTATGGCAAGTTGCATGATACAGGCCAAGGCTCTAGATCCATCACTTGAAGTTAAAGCAAATAGTAGTGCCACTCACATTCTTAATAGGTATCCTCATCTAGCCTTAGATGGCAAGACTCCTTTTGAGGCACGGTGTGGTAGAAAACCTATAGTGACACACTTTAGAGTCTTTAGTTGTCCTGCATGGGCAAAGATATCTTCCAAGGGTTGCAAGGCACAGTAACTTTGGCCTTGTACCTTTATTGGTTATAAAGATGATGTGAAGGCATACAAACTATTGGATCTAGAGACACATCAAATTTTTGTGGAGAAGGATGTACACTTTGAGGAAAGATCACCCAGATTGTCCTCTAATCCTCTTCGTACATCATATCATGTGGAAACTGATAGTGACACCAATGATAGTGTTTCAACATATTCAAACACATGGGGTTCTATTGACAGTTGTAGCGAAAGGTCACAACATCAGTCCAACCCACATGCATATATAGCCATAGCGATAGGTCTAGCACAATAGGGTACATTCAATTTTCCAGGTCCAACTTCAGTGACAAATTTGGGGGATAGTATCAATGATCTACCAACACCTTTTTTAGTTGTTACAAGGGCTCCATCCGACCCTCTTGTTCATTCTCTACATGATCGATTGTCACAGGTTGAAGTGATTGTGGATTCTTATGTTCAGTGGTTGCAGAGGGCTTCTTCATCAGCTAAGGAGACAAATAGTTCTTTGAGATAGGTTCTTTAACCAGTTGAGTAGGTTTCAGATACATTACTTACCTATGGGATTCTTTCCATGCATAAGGGATGTGTCTTATTTGTACCCTTGGCATTGTTTCTTCCTAAGAGGAGGAACACCATTCTGTAGTCTTGGATCAACTTCTTCATCGAAGTAGTCACTGGAAAACATTCTTCTTTGCAGGGGGGGAGCCTATTCTGTCTCTCTTCCTCTTCTCATTTTTCTCTTATGTATATACTGGATGTATGTTGTAATGGGGGGGTGTTGATTACTCCATCCATCCATACACCATGTATTTTTCATCTCTCTTTTTGGGGGAGGGTTTTTCCCATGAGGCTTTCCCTCTTTCTCCGCTTTATGAGATATTGCATTTCATTATGTCCATGGGTACCTAACATGGCCTAGTAGCCAAGACCCATCATACATTGCATCCTAGTTTTCGTAAGCTAAGTTGCACTTAAGGGGGGGTGTTGGTGTAAATACATATTTACTATTTACACTTACGTAAGTTTACTTAGGTTAATGCATTATCTTATTATTTATTTAGGTGAGACACTTAGGAGTTTGTGTACTATCATGAGTTGTCATGTTGACAACACAGAAGTACGTAACTCTAATTCAACACATGGTGTCTACAACATTGGAGTTTGCATCATTCATTGATTTGTCATGTAGACAACACAATTATTCACACTCCCTTTTTAGCACATGTTGTCTACAATACTAATTTGCGTGTTACACCATTGTAGGCTCATCCTCTCATTATCGCACTTACTTCCGTGCTTAATGGAGGATAACTCATATCTAGTGGACATGTGCCTGGATGTATGACTTATCATGTTGCTGACTTATATGCATTCTAGAAGCTCTCCAAAGGCCGTTATATACAGGTACTCCTAGTGTACTTTCATATGACATATTGAATGAATATATCGTCATTCTAGTCATACTCTTTCTTTGGTCAAGTGTTGTGCTTGTGTTTGAGTTCCTTGGTCTTGGATGAATTTTGCCCTAAGGCAAATTCTTACAATATTAGACAAATGATGACTCCCCTAGATAAAATTAATTAAAAAATATATTAAATTAATATAGAATATTCATAGGCAAGAGCCTACAACACAATGGTAAATTGTGAGCCTCTTATTCAAGAGGTCTTGGGTTCGACTCTACACAAACTAATAATCACACATAATAATAATGAATCTTGGCTTCAACCTCTTATCGATCTAAAAAAATATATATATATATAGAATATTCATGTTCTACAAATACAATTTTATAAATCAGGAATTATAATTAAAAATATGGACAAATTTTGGAATTTTCGATTTTTTTCAAAAAAAAAAAAAAAAAAAAAAAAAATATATATATATATATTAAAAATAATTAGTAAAAATAATTATTTAAGTAAGAAGAGAGAAAATTGAAAGAGGTTGTAAGAATTTTTTTTGATAACTCAAATTACCATAATTAGTAAAAGAGTAAATAAAATTGTACTTGATATACTTATATCAATTCTAAAATTATGGATAAGAAAAATAAAAATGTAATAATTATAGTTTATAATTAAAGATTATATATTGAATTAAATTGACAAATATTTTTTATTGTTTTATGGAACTATTTATAAAGAACTCAAGAATTCACAAATAATTTTAATTATTTTTTGGAACTATTTATAAAGAACTCAAGAAAAAACAAATTTAGTTAAGTTCACGATTCTACATGTTAAATAATACATTATTCTAATTCTAAACCACTTAAACAAAATTGACAAAAAACGAAGATTACATATCAACTAACAAATTATATATATTTTTATTTACATTCTCAAAATGATTGACATGTTCTTATTGAACTAATAATATAAAGATTGATAAAATATAATTTAGAAGTCTATATTTTAGAATTATTAGACATATGCTTGTTAAACTAACTATAGATAATAATGATTAGAATATATATAATAATTGATTTAGAATTAAAAAATAGTGAGATTGAACATGTTCAACACTTTTCATCCTATCATGAATATTACAGTATGATTTGAAATATTGATGTTAAAAATTCCTACACAATCTAGAAAAATATTGATGTCCCTTTTTTATCTCTAGAGAGGTGATGAAACTGATTAGGCTCTTCCATGTGGAAGGTTTAACATTGCATGTTATCCCATCCTATAGTTACTCATAGGACCCATTAGTACCCATTAACACCACTTAGGACACACTATGTATCATAAGGGGTCCCAAGGGGTTGTAAGAAGCATTAATAAGTCCTAAGAGCATTTAGGATTGCTTAGGACCATTAATGTGTAATACATAGGGTAAAAAGGAACCTTGCAAAATAATGAAAAGCGATTAACATGATAGTTTGCCACAACAAACATCATGTGTTGACCCATAGTGACAAGTTTTAGCCCATTGAAAATATAGTAGAACAACTATTTGTGATGGGCTAGGGGCCAAATTAGCCAACAATTATTATGTATCTAACTTGATAAGTTCATCTCACAAAATGGGATGCAATATTATATGAATATTACGTCTCAAAGTCTATTATACATTGGAATACAAAATCTCCTACAAAGTCTAGAAGAATTGTTGGATATATGTTAGCACATTACGTTTTGTGTAGTAAATCATCATGTTATAGTTGTTACCAATCTTAGAAAATTTTAATGGGCTAAAATCGCTCGTAGTTGGCTAATGTGTTAGGTTATATTTTGTAACTTTCATGTTATCCCATTTTTCTATTTTATAGAGGGTCAAGGGTAGCCTTGAAAATGGAAAAACCTTTCCCTATTTCATTGGGTTCCCTTTTTTCCCTTGGCAAAATGGCAAAACTAGTTAAGCTACTCCACATGGAAGGGTTAACATTGTCTAGTATCCCATCCCATAGTTTCTTCTACTAATTAGAGGTAATTATACAATCGATAAAAGAAATTGTGAGATGGTATAACATGTAATATTAACCTTGCCACATGGAAGAGCCTAACTGGTTTCACAATTTTTCTAGGGGCAAAAAAGGAAACCTAGTGAAATAGAGAAATGTTAACATGGAAGAGCCTAACATACAAGGAAGGAAGCTAAAACGGGTAACCTAACATGTTAACTACAATTTGTGCATGTTAAGCCACCTATGACATATAAGGAAGGAAGCTTTGTGAAGTAGAAATTTTTTTCCATTTCGCAAAGGAAAGGAAGGAAGCTTCAAGAAATAGCAAAATTTTGAAATTTCACAATTTAAAAAATGACATAAAAGTGGCATTGCAAAATAGTAAAAATAGAGAACACATCATGTTAATCACACATTGTGCATGTTTACCCACTTATAACAACTTATTGAAAATATCTCAGATCAATTACTATGATGGGCTGAATGGGGTTGAAACTAGCCAACAAGTACTTGTTTCAAGAGTAGAGAAGGGCATAGAGCCTTTGAGTGTAAATTCTTTGGTAGATATGAAGGTAGTAGCAGAAATGCTATAGTTTAAGGTGAATTTGTGAGTCCTCTAAGTGGTACTAAGGATTGAGAAAACTTGATGGTAAGGAGAACTTTGTGTAGTGAAAGAGTTGATGAAGAACCTATCTTGAGAAGTCTTGACTCCTACACCTAGTTGATGCTTAATACAAAAATGGGAGAACATGAAGGTTAATGAAGAACCTATCTTGAGGAGAAGTCTTGACTCCTACAACTAGTTGATGCTTAATAGAGAAATGGGATAACACGAAGGTTAATAAAGATAACCTAATGTGTTAACCCAAATGCTACAAAAATCTCCCAATGAATGATTAAAACACAATCGATGATGAAGGACACTTCTAAATCTAACAGTTGGCATATTTCCCAATGAACAATGGAAGAAAGGGAACATGTTGAGAATTCCAAAAAATGTAGGGCGAAATAACATAAAATGTTTAACTGCCTACTAAAATTACCTTTTATATTTAACGATTGGCACATTTCTCAATGCATAGTGGAAGAACTAACATACAATTTCATGATTTCGTGAGTCACCAAAAATCACCCTTGCAAAATGGAAAAAATGGGATAACACACATTTTCCCACCGCTACATGGCACAAACCAATTTATCACAACTGATGTCGCTATTTTGCAGAGGCAAGGAAAGAAGCTCTCTGAAATAGCGCAATTTACTATTTCAAAAAGGGCATGAAAGTGGCCTTCTGAAATAGCAAATTTTTCTATTTTGGAAAGGGCATGGAAGTTTCTTTCCAAAATAGGAAAAAGGGATAACACACATGTTAACCCACTGCAAAGAATCCATCCCATTGAAGATCTCTTAGATCAGTTATCAATGATGAGTTGAATAGGGGGCAAAAAAGGCCAACAGTTATCTCTCCCTAGGTCCCTCACTCCCTACATGTTAACCTTGCTCATCTTGTTTCACCTCATATTGAAGGTTAGATATCAAATCATTTTTATTTAGGTAAGTATCCACACCTATATGATAAGATTTAGGGTTTAGGGTTTATAATTATAGGGTTTTGGTTTTAAGAATATCCACCTTTAGTGAAAATATCTCATTATCATCCTCATCATATGACACATGATTCATTATATAATGGAGGATGATTGACTCTTGGTAGCCATCAAAATTCCACATCATAAGAGAGGCATACAAAGAGAAGGGCAAAGAGAGAAATGAGTTAAAGTTTAGGGCCTATGACTATATGGTTTAAGGTTTAGAGAGAGAGAGAGAGAGAGAGAGAGAGAGAGAGAGAGAGAGAGAGAGAGGAAAGGAAGAAAGGGATAATGGATTTAGAATTTTAGGGATTATGATTAACTAGGGTTTGGAATTAGGTTTTATATTTTGGAGATTACAAGAGAGAGATAGGTAGAGGGGATGCAGATGGAGAGAGTGAGACAATGGAGAGGGAGAGGAATAGGAAGAGAGTAAGGGACATTAAAATAGAGAGGCATATATGAATCTCTATTTCTTCCCTTCACCTTCAAGGCTCTCTCAATCCCCCTTGCTTCATTTTATCATCCATTTTTATGAATGCAATTCTTTCTATATTATTAACCATGATGTGATGTCAAATTAAAAATTGTATCTAGAAATAAAGATAGACAATGAGATACAAATGTAGATAAATCTATTAGGAAAGAGAAATAAATAGATAGAGAAAGGTATTGGGAGAATACAGATAATAAGTTATAGGAATATGTAGTTGTGGTAATAGAGAGATGGATAGATAGACATAGACAAAGCTAGAGCTATATCGAGAGGGGGAGAGATAGATAGAGAGATGTAGTGGGAGAGATAAATATAATGAGGGTAGGAACATATCCATAAGATTAAGAGTGTGAAGGGATTGTTGTAGAGAGATGAAGGAGAGAGTGAGAGAAGGAGAAGAGAGAATGAAAAGGAGATAGAGTGAGGGAGGTGAAAAGAGATAGGCCCCACCCAATGTCAAGTTCTCCCTTCCACCTTCATACCTCTCTCTTTTCCTCTCTCATACTCTTACCTTGATTCCACCAAAAATTAAAGGTTGGACATCAAATCATTTCTCTTTAAGAACACAAAATTTTGAACTATTTAGTCATCTTTGTAACATTTTCAATCTTCTCTACAAGTTTCTCTTTCTTTCTTATTTTTCCTTTTGCATTTCTATAAAAATTTAAACTCCATGGGAAAGTTAAATTATTCCACACTTCTATTTCTTGGTCTTTGCATACCAACATTTCTTAGTTCTTTGAAGAAAATTTTTTCCATACACTCTTCCATTCTATTTTTACCATGGAGATTCAAACCAATAAACACAAGTGCATATAATATTTTCCCTAGGGCCTTAACCCTCTCACCCATCACTCTCTCTAGTTATAAAACCTAATCTATATGCCTTAAAACCTACGTATAGGGAATGATATAGAGGAGAGGGGGAAGGAGAGATATAGTGATATATAAATGGTAATATATAGTGTGATATGGATATAGAGATATAAATAGATGTAGAGATAGTAGGAAGGGAGAGATGTGTAGAGAGAGAGAGAGAGAGAGAGAGAGAGAGAGAGAGAGAGAGAGAGAGAGAGAGAGAGAGAGAGAGAGAGAGAGAGAGAGAGAGAGAGAGATGGTTTAAAGTTTAGGGCCTATGACTAAATGGTTTATGGATTAGAGAGAGAGGGAATAAAAGAAAGTGAGGAAAGGAAGAAAGGGATAATGGATTTAGAGTTTATGGATTATGATTAACTAGGGATTTGGAATTAGGTTTCAAAAGAGAGAGAGAGAAAGATTGGTAGAGGGGACAAAGAGGGAGATGTACCTTTTTTTTCCCTTATTTGAAGTTATCTCAAAGTAAAGTATGGTAAAAAAATACTTCTTGTATTCCCCCTCCATATATCTCACCCCTCTCTTTCGCCATCTAGGTCTCTCATGTCTCTCTCCCCCTTTAGGATTCTCATCTCCCTATTTCCCCCTCTCTAGTTCTCTCTCTCTATAGATGTTCTTCCCCCTTCTCCTCCTCTTTTGTCTCCCATAACCTCTATATCTCCTTCTCTTCCCCTTTTTATATGGTTTAGGGTATAATATTGATGGTACAAGAGTTAGGGTGCACAAGGTTGAGGATTTTCCCTATGTTGATAGTTATCTATATCTAGAGAATGAAATAGATGTGTCTTTGGGATTTTCTAGTAATATATAGAGTCACACACACACACACACACACACACACACACACACACACACACACACACACACACACACACACACAAGGAGATATAGGGGGGTGAGAGATATGGAAAGTGAAATAGTTGGGTGGTCTCATAACCAACTCTAATAAAGGTGCCCAAATATCATTTCCATTTAAGAAGAAAACCAAATTGTTAAGTAGTTCCATATATGGCTATATTTGGTCATGTATTGGAGATTTTTAACTTGAAGGAAGTTGTATCTTAGATATGTGATAGTAGAATCACCCATTTTAAGAAGATTTAAATGCAAAGAGAGAGGGGGAGGTAAGGAGGTCAGGAAAAGAGGGATAAAGTGAAAAAGGGAGAGAGATATGGAAGAGGAAGAGAGTGCGAGAGCAATAAATAAATAGGGGAAAATGAGGAAAGACTTGGATTTTAGGGATTATGGTTATAAGGCTTAGGGTCTTAGTCTTAGGGTTCTAGGTTTAGAGAGAGAGGTAGGTAAATATATATATATATATATATCTCTCTCTCTCTCACACACACACACACACACACACACACACACACACACACACACACACACATTTTATTTTACAAAACATAAACCCTATAACTATAAACCATCAATCATAAAACCTTTATCTTTTTCTCCCTTCTCCACTCTTTTCCCCTCTCTCCTATATTTATCTTCTTCTCCTTCTCTATATTTCTCCCTCTCCCTTTCCCATTTTCTCTTTCCCCCCTCTTACTTTCTCCCTATCTCCCTTTTTTCTATTTTCTCCCTCTTCCTAACATGTCCTCTCTCTCTCTCTCTCTCTCTCTCTCTCTCTCTCTCTCTCTCTCTCTCTCTCTCTCTCTCTCTCTCTCTCTCTCCCCCTCCCTCCCCCTCCCCCCAACAAACCATAAACCCTAAACTCTAGACCTAGTTGTGATAGAGGCCTATATTATGTCTTAGGAATAAGAGAGAAGAGAATCTCATATGCACTATATTATCCTAAAAGAGTGGATGACATCAAATATATTAAGGCCAAGTAAGTGCGAGAAGGAAGTGCGAGGTAACGAGAGAAGGACATAGAAAGAAGTTGAAGGGAGAGATGGGTAGAGGGATAGGGAAACATAAATAAGTAGAGATAGACATATACAAATAGAGAGAGGGATAGATAAAAAGTGAGAGAATATAAATATGAAGAATAAGAGAGGAAGATAAAGATACATGGGAAGGGAAAGGGAGAGAGGTATAGATAGAGAGAGATATATAAGACGATAGGGATGAAGTGAAATAGTGGGAAATAGAGAGATATAAAAAGAGAAGAGGTAGGAGGTAGAAAGAGAGGGAGGGAGGGAGGAAGAAAGAGAGTGGGGAGGTTGAGAGTGAGAGAGATAGGTAGAGAGGGAAATAGAGAAGATGGGGGTGGAAAAAGGGAAACATAGCTCAATATATAGAAAAGGAGATGTAGAGGGAGAGAGGGTGATATAAAGAGATGGAAAGGGATAATGAAGAGATAAAGGTGTAGATGAAGAGATAGAGAAATATAGGGAAAGAGATGAAGAGAGGAGGGAGAGTGATATTAAGAGAAATATAGAGCTCCCTCTCTTCCTTATCTCTCCCCTCTCTCCCCTTTAAACTCTAAACCCTACCTATTCTTAGAACCCTTAACTCTATATTCATAATATCTAAACTATATACTTAGCCATAAGCCCTAAACCCTATGATCCCCTTTGACCAACCACATGAGACCATGTGCTCCTAGGAGTCCTAATCATTCATACATTTTCTTCTCAAGATCTATCTTATTTCTTCATTAGTGTAGTGGTTCATCAAGGAATTAGATCTTCATCAACCATGCATGAGCATTCAAGTATTCGACCCTTTGAGCTTTCAAGAGTATAATTATATCCATGGGTCTATGATTTGGCAATAATATCTATCTATTTTATTTATGGAGACATCTTATAGAAATAGATCCTTTGAGTATACATGTAGATCAGATCATTTATAATATTAGATTAACCCTAACCAAACTTTGAACCATAATAATAAATCCTAGTCATAACCTCATTCCTAACCTTGATCTTAACCTTAGAATTCATCATCAATGTAAACATATATACAACAAATAAGATATATACATCATGGTATACACAACCATACTCTTTCTCTCTATTCCCTATATGATTTCCACTCTTTCTCTTCCTCCTCATCACTATCTCCCCATTTCCCTAATATTTAATTCTCTCTCTCTCTCTCCACCAATTGTAGCTTGATCTTATCTCTCTCTCTCTCTCTCTCTCTCTCACACACACACACACACACACACACACACACACACACACACACACACACACACACACACACACACACACACACACACACACACACACACACACACACACACACACAAATAAAGGTAAGAAGGGGAAACTACAATCGAAGTTGAGAATAGGATAGAGAGAGAGAAATGTATTTTGAAAAATAGTATATTTTGAAATATAGTGGTTGGTAAAATGTACTACTCACTCATTTGGTTTCACCTCATATTGAAGGTTGGATATGAAATCATTTTTCTTTAGGTAAGTATCTGCACCTCAATGATATTTCACTATAAATATAAAGTACTAGGTTGAACTACACACTGTATTGTACAACCTACAAAAAATTATATTATGGTTGGTGAGATGTACTTTTTATTCTTATTTGATGTTATCTCAAATTAAAGAATGGAGGAGGATCAACTATTGGGGGACATGTAATTCAACCTTCTATAGGTGATGATATCTTATAGACTCCTTATCATCATCTCTTATTTTCTTTCCTATATGACTAGTGCCTTACAAAGATAGGTATATTATAAAGGAAAGGGACAAAGTTATAAATAGAGAGAAAAATAGGATGATGTGGAGGATGTGTGTGTGTGTGTGTGTGTGTGTGTGTGAGAGAGAGAGAGAGAGAGAGAGAGAGAGAGAGAGAGAGAGAGAGAGAGAGAGTCAACCTTGTCTACCCTGAATCCTATGTACAGAGGGAGATGGAGAGATAGAGAGGTGATGAGAGAGAGTAGATGAGGACAGGGGTAGGGTGATGAGGGTAAGTCTAGGTGAAGGGATAGAACTAGATGGGTGGTTGGTAGAGAGACAAGAAACCTACAGGGGGATAGAGCTCTATGAGAGGTAGATAAGGAAGGAGAGGGGTGAGATATATGGAGGAGAAGTGGGTAATCGGTTATCATGTGAGAGAGATGTTTTGGAATATAGTATCTTTTGAAACACAATGATTGTTAAGATGTACTTTTTTCTAATTTGATTCCACCAAAAATTAAAGACTAGACATCAAATCCTTTCTCTTTAAGAAGGAATCCATAAAATTTTGAAATATCTAATCATCTTTGTAACCTTTTCATTCTTCTGTACAAGTTTCTCTTTCTTTCTTATTCTTTCTTTTGCATTCCTATAAAAATTTAAACTCCACAAGAAAGTTCACTTATTCCACATTTAATTCTATTTCTTGGTCTTTGCATACCGATAATTCTGAGTTCTTTGAAGAAAACAATTTCCATACACTTCCATTCTATTTTTACTATGGAGATTCAAACCCATTTAACACAAGTGCATAACATATTTTGATCTTTATATATAGAGAAACCTAGAGATGGGAGAAATCTGATGGGAGGGAGAGGTAATACACTTTGTTAACATCTGTAAAGGGATCTTGGAGGAAAGGGGAAGTATGTGTTAGGATTATGGGGGAGAGAGGGGGAGATAGATCATAGAGAGGGAGAGAGGGAGAGAGTGGTGGGGAAGAGGTAAATAAGGGAAATAGAGAGAGAGAGAGAGAGAGAGAGAGAGAGAGAGAGAGAGAGAGAGAGAGAGAGAGAGAGAGAGAGAGAGAGAGAGAGAGCATATAGTTTAGAGACAGAGGGATATAGAGAGATAATGGGAGAAAGGGGTATGGAGATGAGGCAGAGAGGGAAAGAGTGAAAGATATGGAGATAGATGAGAAAGAGGGAGAAATGATTTAGATTTTAGGGATTATGGTTATAGGGTTTAGGGTATATACATGCTTTTCTAATATTCCCAACATTGGTTGAAAGTTCCAAAGAAGAGAAAACCCCAAATCGCTAGGATATCTAAAATTAAATATTAGATATCACAACAATTATCTTCAAGGAAAAGAGGTATGCATACCTTGACATGATTTCATTATAAATATGAAGTTATTTATTAAACTCCAAGACATATTTTTCATCATACCCAAACTTATTCCTTGGTTGGTAATATGTACTTTTTCTACTCATTTGATATTAATGTTAGAGAAAAAGGTTAATTTAATTAATGAAATTAAATTAGCCTTTTTCTCTAACACCCCCCCTTAAGATGAGGAACAATGTAGAAAGAGCAAGGAAACTACAATGCAATGCTGAAAGCAAACTTGGGTCTTGACAAAATGCCTGATGAGGTACACAATCACAACAAAATCTCTATGAAACAGATAAATAGCTAAAAACCTAGTGAAGGACTGAAGAAGCCTCCAACTAGAGGAATGTTCCAGAAGAAGTAACAAAGAGTGATCATGAATAAAATCACTGAAGCATGAAGAAGCTACAAACTCTATTAAAATGAAACTGTTGATCTATAGAACCTCCTCTAAAATGGAACCTGACTAGGTAGAGAAGACTATAATTTGCATTGAATCAAGAGGCACAAAAAGGAAAACAACTAAACTTGAAGATACAGATGGCATGAAACATCAAAGCCTTAAGAGCTGAACAATTGAACCAAGGAAGCATGAGAAACAACAAGAACCCACCACCCGCCCCCCTCCCAGAATAGAGATAGGGTGAGGTGACAAGCAACTGAAAAAGTGGGCCAAAAGAACTGCATGTCAAGGAACCATGATCAAGATGCATGAAAGAGTACATAAGTGTGTACTGAGATGATCAATCTTAGACATGACATGAGGCTAATGTCTTGGAAGGGACACTCACTAGACAAAGGAAGATGGCAAACAAAGGCAAACATCAACCCCCCCATGGTACTCTATCAAAGTAGTGCATGTAAAATAGGGAACAAGATATGGTGAATACCAAGAATTATAGTAATCTACATGAGTGTCCTCAGATGACACTGCTCAAATCAGAAGGCAAAACAAGGCAAACAACTGAAATGAAAATATAGATGCAATATGGCACTTTATTTCAGTGCATTTGCAAGAACGCATACAAATGATATCAACAATGATCAAAAAGGGAAAAGAGTTGATACAATAGATAGTATAGTCCAAAAGAAGAGATCCCATGCCAAGAAAATGATCCTTGGACCTAAAAACATTCAAGATATCCACCATAGAGAAAAAAAGTAAAAAAATGGAGTAGAATCTGGAAGAAATGACAATTTCTGAAAAGTAGACATAACCAGCTTTCCAAAAATATAATGTTTTCAATAAATGAAGATGGGACACTCAAGATATGCCCTCCAGAGTAAAAAATAGAACATCTAGGTTTGACAACCCAAATAGGAAACCAAATTGCATCAAAACCAAAAAAGTCTTGATCCATCATCTGTCTTAGAACCAACTTTTCGATGCTCCTTTCGAATAAAGTCCTGATCAATAGTTTCATTTTGATAGAGTTTGCAGCTTCTTCATGCTTTAGTGAATTTCTTCATGACCACTCTTTGTTCCTTCTTCTGGAACATTCCTCTAATTGGAGGTTTCTTCAATCCTTCACTAGGTTTTTAGCTATCTCTTTTTGGAGTAGAGTATTTCCCACTGGGTTTTCTCTATTTCTTTGTTTAATAGAGATTTTGTTGTGATTGGGTACCTCATTAGGCCTTGTTGTCGGGACCCAAGTTTGCTTTTAGCATTACATTATAGTTTCCTTGCTCTTCCTACATTGTTGCTCATCTTAAGGGGGGGTGTTAGAGAAAAAGGTTAATTTAATTTCATTAATTAAATTGCCTTTTCTCCCTTCTTAAGATTTTGCTTTATACATTTTTTGTTTTCTCTATTTAATAATTATTTTCTAATTATTAAATAGATTTCACCTTTAGGTTACCCTTTGTAACTTATTAGGTTACCCTTTTCAAGTTTCAATCTCCTTTTATATGGATTGATTTCTTTGTAGTTTATTATCTCTTCTTCATATGAATATACAATTTTTATTTTTTCAGAGAAAACCCTTGCCTCTTCTTGTCTTTTTTTGTTCTCCGTGACAAGTTTTCTACATGTAGGTATTCAAGGGCTTCATGGATTTGATTTGCATATTTCCTCAAATCATAAAATTAACTGATAATAAAAGTTTGATATCACAACCTTCCTCTTAGGTAAAAGAGGTATGCGCACCTCAATAAGGTTTGGTTGTAAATACAAATTACTAGGGTGAACTACATCTTATGTCTTCCAAGATACACAAATTTAGCTCTATCATGATGTAAGGTGTTGACTTCTACATCCATATTATTCTTGGAGTAAATATCATCTTTGTAATTACCTCTTAATATTTCATCTAGAATACTCTCATAATAATTTTAACATTCCTAAACCCTTCAGTAGGGAGGGTTTAGCTCGATGCCATAAATAGAAACCCTCCTAGTCCACTCAAACTCTATCCCACAAAAACACAAAATGAAGAAAAACTTTTGTTGGGACGCATATATTCATATGGGATAACCTGAATTTATACTATAATGTACTTAGCTATATTATTTATTTACCATTAGTTCACAAGTACCCTAATTTTCTTAAGTTGCGTATTGTAAACTATTATTTTGTGTCAAATAATAAATCAAATTTTGATCTAACCATTACATGATTATAATAATAATAAATATTTTACACAAAATTAGACCAATCTTAAACTTTTTGATCTATTCAATGATCATTCTATTTATAAATTATTTTAACCATTATTATATTTTATTTATAATTTTTATTTCATTTTTTAACTATAGAATTTGTACTTGATAATTTAGTTTAAATTTTAGTAATAATGCCAATTGTTTATATACCATTATTATAATATTTATAAGATATATTTGTTGAATTATATCATGTAACTATAAAACTTATTTATATTATGTAATAGTTAGTTTGTTTTAATTTAACATTATTTGAATATTTACTTTCATTCACATTATATACTTTTATTTTTATCTTGAATATATATTCAATTTTTAAAATTTTTTTTAATGGAAATATAAATTTATAAAAAATTATATGATTTGTAGTTTTTGCGTTAATGAGTTTGACTCAAAAACTAGATAGTTAAATCTAATAGCAATATCATAATTATATGATATAGTCATATATAAATAATATAATATTCATATAGATAATAACTATAAATATAAAAAATGGCCTTGGCCGTTTACCAATAAAAAAAAAACTATTAATATAAAAATATATTTATGATATATAAAATCAATTTCAAAATAATTATCAAAATAAATATTTATATTATAATATTACCAAATATACAAGAATCTAGTTACTTTTATTTTTATTATTAATTTATAATAAAAAATATATAATATTCATATTAATTATATTTTATTTTTATAAATATAATTAATACTATTAAATAAAATAAAATTGTATATGTAAAAACTAAAAACTTATATATATTTATACATATACATAAAATATTATGTATATAAATTATTATTTATATAAAATTAAATTAAAACACTATTAAAATACTTGTAATATGAAAATTATAAAAAGCTTAATATTAAATCAAATGATAAATTGGCATAATCTGTGCTAGCCATAGCTCTCAGGTAAAGTATTTAAGAAATATTTTAGGGACATCTTTATTCTTAATTGCTAGTCGAATAAATAAAGGAAAAATCAAAGTTCTATTTTGAACTACTTTCGTTAACTCTGTTAGTGTAGTCATTAGCTAGAACACACCATATCTAGAATGGGATCATGCATTAGCATATTATTTGGTAGGATCATGCATAACTTTGTTACTGTAGTCATTAGCTGGCATGCACCATATCTAGAATGGGATCATGCATAACATAGCATATTATATGGCACCCTTATTAGAGTGGTTATGAGACCACTCAACCATTTCACTGTCTATCTCTCTCAACCCCATATATCTCCTTATATATATATATATATATCTTACTAGAAACTCCCAAAGACACATCTATTTCACTCTCTAGATACATATAAGTATCAACATATGGAAAATTCTCAATCTTGTGCACCCTAACTCTTGTACCACCAATCTTGCACCCTAAACCATATAAAAAGAGGAAGAGAGGATATATAGAGGTTATGGGAGACAAAAGAGGAGGAGAAGGGTAAGGGGAAGGGGGAAGAAGATCTAGAGAGAATCCTAAAGGGAGAGAGAGACATGAGAGACCTAGATGAGGAAAGAGACGGGTGAGATATATGGAGGGGGAATACAAGAGGTATTTTTTTACTAGACTTTAATTTGAGATAACTTCAAATAGGAAAAAATGGTACATCTACCAACCATGATATAAGGCATACAATCATTAAAAGGGATTGGTCTAATTTCACAAATTTGAGCAAAAAAATTCTTCAAGTTAACAATATCTAGTCCATGACCAACTAGAGTCATCTCTTGGCACCATTAAAAAAAGAAATCTTCTTATTTAGTGGTAAGGATACAATTATGCTCTTGAATTCTTAAAGTGTTGAATACTTGATTTCTCATGCATGGTTGATGAAGAGCTCATTCCTTGACGGATAACTCCACTAATGAAGAAATAAGATATATGTTAAAAATAAAATGCATGAATAATGATATAAAATGAGGGCCTTCAATGAATTATTTCTTGCTTGACTTGAACTTCTTGAATGCATCTTGAGAGCTTTCCTATAAATGGTGACTTGTGTTCTTAAAAATCTGGATTTCTTATGTGAAATAGATGAAAATGGATAGCTTGCATATAGAAAGGATTGCATTCGTAAAAATGGATGATAAAATGAAGCAAGGGGAATAGAGAGAGGCTTGAAGGTGGATTGCATTCCCTTACTCTCCCCCTCTTCACCCCCACCCCTCCCCCCCCCGCCCTCTCTCCTTGGATACCTTTGTAGTAGCAACATACTCTATCTTTGTAGTGGATAAAGCATTAACCTTCTGCAACTAAGAAACCCAACTCACTGCTGCTCCACCAATAGTAAATACATAACCTATAGTACTCTGCTTATTATCAATATCTCCTATGAAATCTAAGTCAACATAGCCCTATAAATTAGTAGTAGAGCCCCTAATGTGCAAACACTTATTGGATGTACCTCTCAAATATTTGAGAATCTATTTAACTACATTCCAATGCTTAATTACTAGATGACTCATATACCTACTTTCAACTCCCACTACATGTGCAATATCTAGCCTTCTACATAACATACCATAAATCAAGCTTCTTACAGTTGAAGCATA
Source organism: Cupressus sempervirens (assembly GCA_028749045.1). Taxonomy (NCBI): domain Eukaryota; kingdom Viridiplantae; phylum Streptophyta; class Pinopsida; order Cupressales; family Cupressaceae; genus Cupressus; species Cupressus sempervirens. Next base: position 190,018,791 of record CM053785.1, read on the forward strand.
AGGTACCTTGGAAATCTTATCCTTATCTTCTTGTATCTTTGGACACATCTCCTTAGTCAACTTCAAATGATCAGGTAAAGGTGTGCTGACAACTTTAGCATTCTCCATAGAGAAATGTTGCAACACCTTCACAATATAATCAGCCTAAGATAATGCCAATTTCTTGTTCTTCTTATCTCTGCAAATCTTCATACCAAGGATTTGTTTTGCTGCCCCCAAATCCTTCATAGAAAATGCATGTGCTAACTAGTGTTTCAGCCCTTTAATGTGATCCATGTTAGACCCAACTACAAGCATATCATCAACACATAAACATAAAATAATGTAGTTGTCATCATCCAACCTCTTAAACTAAACACAATGATCTGAATGACACCTACTATATTCATGCTCATGCATAAAACTGTCAAATTTTAGATACCATTGCTGAGGTGCCTACTTCAAGCCATATAAACTTTTCTTCAATCTGCACACCAAGTTCTCCTTACCTTTGACCTCAAATCCCTATGGCTGTGCCATATATATCTCTTCATCCAAATCACCATGAAGGAAGGCTTTTTTAACATCAAGCTACTCCAAATACAAATCTTTAGTAGCCACAAGACTTAAAAAAATGCAAATAGAAGTCATTTTAACAATAGGAGAAAACATCTCATCAAAATCAATGCCCTTTTTCTATGCAATTCCTTTGGCCACTAACCTGGCTTTAAATGGTTTCTTACCTCTGTCCTCTTCTTTCAATCTGTAAACCCATTTATTTTGTAAAGCCCCTTTACCTACAGGCAACTTGCATAAATCCCATGTCCTATTTTTCAGCAAAGAGTCCACTTCTTCTTTCATTGAAAACTCCCACTGAATCTTTATATCCACCTGAATAACTTCATCATAACATTTAGGCTCACTAGCATTTATTAGTAAAATAGAGTACAAAAAAGGATAAAATCTTTTTGGAGGTGTACTTAGCCTTGTTGATCGTCTAACAACCACTAGTGTTTGTGGTATTTGTTTTGTTGTACATCAGGAGGAATTGCTAGAACATCATCTTTTTGAGTATCATCCAACACAACATAATCATTTTCTTTCTTCTCATGTTGCTACAACAGATATTTGTACAATACTTTCTCATTGAATATGACATCCCTGCTTCTTACAATTTTATAATTTTCAAAATCCCAACGCCTATAACCAAATTCATCAATGCCATATCCAACAAATACACATTTCTTTGACTTAGCTTTCAGCTTGGTTTTATTTTCAGAATCTATATGAGAAAATACTTCACAACCGAAGATTTTGAGAAAAGAATAACTCACCTTCTTACTAGTCCATGCTTCCTTTGGAATACCACAACCAAAAGGAGTAGAGGGACCTCTATTAATCAAATATATAGTAGTATTGGTAACCTCCACCCACATGTTTAAGGGCAACCCAACATGTAACCTCATGCTCCTTGCACACTCCATTATAGTCCTGTTCATGTGTTCAACCACTCCATTTTCTTGTGGAGTCCTTGGAATAGTTTTTTGTCTAAAAATACAATTATTGGAGCAATACTCTTCAAATTCATGACTGAAATACTCACCACCATTATCAAATCTGAGACATTTTAATTTCTTAGTTGTCTCATTTTCAACCAAGCATTTCCATTTCTTAAAAGTTTGAAATACATCAGATTTCTATCTAAGGAAATAAAATCATACTTTTCTAGCTGCATCATTAATAAATGTAACAAAATAATGAGAGCCACCAAGGGAAGATACCCGAGCTGGTCCCCATACATATGTATGCATGAGCTCTAATCTTTCACTTTTCTTTTCCTTCCCAGCCTTCACAAAACTCACTCTATTTTATTTTCCACACACACAACTTTCATATAAATCCATATTAACACATTTTAGACCTAGTAAAACTTTCTTTGAATGAAGTACTTTCATAAATTTCACACTCATGTGCCTAAGTTTGTTGTGCCACAATGCTCTATCAAAATCTACAACAACTATTTGTTCTCCCTGCTCAACTATAGCAATTGTTCCTGAACATTCATTTTTCTCTAATCAAAGTAGAAGGAACAATATGACCTGTACAAAGATATAAGGTGCCTACTTTCACACCTTTTGCTACTACAAGGGAACCTTTTGAAACCTTCCAATTTTTATCATTAAAAGTAACTACACAACCCTCATTACTGAGTTGCCCAGTTGAAATTAAATTCCTACTTAGTCTTGGAACATGTCTTACCTCATGTAGTAGCCAATGATTCCCATTCAACAAAGAAAATTAATCTTAACATTTCTATTTCTAACAAACTAATAGGTTTCATTATCCCCCAAATAAACAAGCCCAAAATCCCCTTGGACATAATCAATAAAATAATCTCTATGAGGTGTAGCTTGAAATGAAGCACTAGAATCTAAAACCAATTAATCATCAACACTTTCTAAAGAAAGAAGCAAAGCATCCTCTTTGGATTTTTTACTTACTACATTTTCCTATTTGTTCCCTTCTAGTTTATCTCCTTCACTATTCTTTTGAATCCAACAATCTTTCTTCTTGCCCTAGTTTACGACAATACCAACAATCTCTTGGTCCTCTAGATTGAGACATCTTCCCCTTTGACTTTCCTCTTGATTTCCCATGATTTTCAGAATTATTTCCTCTCTTGGTTATTCTGCCTCTACTTTGTGTATTCAAAGCACTTCCTAATGTAGATCCACCTGAGGGTTTCCTACAAGTTTTCTTTCTCAAAATAACATCGATCACATCATCAAATTTTAGGGTATTAGACCTAGAAACATAATTACTCACAGCCATTACCAAGCCATTCCAGCTTTCAGGAAAAGAACACAAAATTAAGAAAGCCCTAATTTCTTCATCAAAATTAATACCTACAGAAGATAACTGACTAGTAATAGTATTAAACTCATTTTAATGATTTGCAACAAATCCACCTTCTATCATCTTCATATTAAGTAAATGCTTCATGAGAAATAACTTGTTTGAAGAGGAGGGCTTTTCATACAATTTCGCTAGGGTTTGCATCAACTCTTCTGTTGTCTTCACTTTTGTAATGTTAAATTTCATTGATGGTGCCAAGTGTAATCGAATGCTTCCAAGTGGCTTTCTGTCTAAAATTTCCCAGTCTTCATCTATTATAGTTCCCTATTTCTTGCATTTTCCTTCCAAAGAATTCTATAAGTCCTTCTGATTAAGATAGTCCTCCATTTGTATCTTTCATAACTAAAAGTTTTTCCCATTAAAAGTTTCCACCTTTATCTTACCCTCGTCCACCATTGCTCCCACTGAACCATGAGACTCCCACTCAACTATGAGACTTTCTTGCAGAGGATCATTAAGAAAAAAAATGACGACGTTCTCGCTTAAAAAAATGATGACCGTCTAGCTCTGATACCACTTGTTAGGATTAACCTCAGACATAAATAAAAATTATATGCAAATATAACCAATATCAGAGAATAATAGCTCACATAAAAGAGAACACAAGACATCAAGATTTAACGTGGTTCACCCAATCCCTTGGCTATGTCCACCAACAACAAGTCCAATATTATTATTATCCAGTAATTACAATCCATAATACCTTACATGTCAATACCACCACAAGAAGCTACAATATCATCATTACATTATGAAATACCTAACCCTAACCCTTTTTATAAAAGCCTTTGCCTCTTACAAAATTAGGGCTAGAATAAATCATCCAATAGGAAAAATAGCAGCTGACGCCTCTTACAATATAAGAGCATCTTTGGCTTCAGGGGAGAAATAATATGGGGAGAAAATCATGCTGAATAAACCTTTGAGTCTGATTAGGCTCCACATCACAACAAATCCATATAGTCATAGGCCCTAAACTTTAAACCATCTCTCTCTCTCTCTCTCTCTCTCTCTCTCTCTCTCTCTCTCTCTCTCTCTCTCTCTCTCTCTCTCTCTCTCTCTCTCTCTCCCTACATCTACCTATTAATGAACTTGTCAACACCTCTACACATCTCTCCCTTCTTGATATCTCTACATATCTTTATATTTTTGTATCCACATCACACTGTATATTACCATTTATATATCTCTATATCTCTCCTTCCCCCTCTCCTCTATATCCTTCCCTATACTTAGGTTTTAAGGTGTATAGATTAGGCCTTATAAGTAGAGAGAGTGATGGGGGAGAGGGTTAAGACACTAGGGAAAATATGATATGCACTTGTGTTAATTGGGTTTGAATCTCCATAGTAAAAATAGAATAGAAGAATGTATGGAAATTGTTTTCTTCACAGAACTAGGAAATGTTGCTATACAAAGACAAAGAAATGGAAGTAAATGTGGAATAAGTGAACTTTTATGTGGATTTTAAATTTTTATAGAAATGCAAAAGAAAGAATAAGAAAGAAAGATAAACTTGTATAGAAGAATGAAAATGTTACAAAGATGACTAGATAGTTCAGAATTTTGTGGATTCCTTCTTAAAGAGAAAGGATTTGATGTCCAACCTTTAATTTTTGGTGGAATCAAAGTAAGAGTATGAGAGAGGTATGAAGGTGGAGGGGAGAATTTAACATTGGGTGGGGCCTATCTCTTTTCACCTCCCTCACTCTCTCTCATTTTCATTCTCTCTTCCCCTTCTCTCACTCTCTCCCTCATCTCTCTATAACAATCCCTTCATACCCTTAGGCTTATGGATATGTTCCTACCCTCATTATCTCTCCCACTACATCTCTCTATCTATCTCTCCCCCTCTCCGTACAACTCTATCTTTATCTATATCTATCTATCCATCTCTCTATTACCAAACCTACACATTCCTATCTCTTATTATCTATATTGTCCCAATACATTTATCTATCTATTTCTTTCCCTTTCCTAATAGATTTATATACATTTGTATCTCATTGTCTGTCTTTATCTCTAGATACAATTTGTAATTTAACATCACATCATGGTTAATAATATACAAAGGATTGCATTTAATAAAATGAAGCAAGGGGGATAGAGAAGGCTTGAAGGTGGAGGGAAGAAACAAAGAGTCATACGAGCCTCTCTATTTTAACCTCCCTTACTCTCGTCCTCTTCTGCTCCCTCTCCCCTTGTCTCACTCTCTCCTTCTTCATCCCCTCCACCTATCTCTCTTTCTTTTGTAATCTCCAAAATATTAAACCTAATTCCAAACCCCTAGTTAATCATAATCCCTAAATTATAAATCCATTAGCCCTTTCTTCCTTTCCCCACTTTCTTTTATGTCCCCCCTCTCTCTCTCTTTAAACCTTAAACCATATAGTCATAGGCCCTAAAATTTAAGTAATTTCTCTCTTTGCCCTTCTCTCTGTATGCCTCTCTTATGATATGGAATTATAATGGCCACCAAGAGTCAATCATCCTCCATTATATAATAAAGTATGTGTCATATGGTGCGGATGATAATGAGATATTTTCACTAAAGGTGGATATTCTTAAAACCAAAGTTACCTATAACTGTAAACCCTAAAACCTAAATCTTATCGTTGAGGTGTAGATACTTACCTAAAGAAAAATGGTTTGATATCCAACATTCAATATGAGGTGAAACCAGATGAGCAAGGTTAACATGTATGGAGTGAGGGACCTAGGGAGAGAAAATTGTTGGCTTTTTCTTGCCCTTGATCTAACCCATCATTGATAACCTATCTGAGAGATCTTCAATGGTCTGGATTCTTCATAGTGGGTTAACACACTAAAGTGGCAATTAACGTGTGCTATTCATTTTCATTATTTTGGAAAGGAACTTCCATGCCCTATCCAAAGTAGAAAAGTTTTCTATTTCAGACAACCAATTTGATGCCCTTTCTAAAATAGTGAATTTCACTATTTCAGAGAGCTTCTTTCCTTGCCTCCACAAAATAGTGACATCGGTTGTGACAAATGGGTTTGTGCCACATAGTAGTGGGCAAATGTGTGTGTTATCCCATTTTTGCAATTTTGCAAGGGTCATTTTTGGTGACCTGCGAAATCATGAAATTGTATATTGTTCCTTCTATTGTGCATTGGGAAATGTGTCAACCATAAAATATATAAGGCATTTTTAATAGGCGGTTAACATTTCATGTTATCCCACCTGACATTCTTTGGAATTCTTGACATGTTCTCTTTCTTCCATCGTTCATTGGGAAATATGCCAACCATCATATTTAAAAGTGTACTTCATCAACAGTTGTGTTTTAATCATTCATTGGGAGATTTTTGTAGCATTTGGGTTAATAGGTTAGGTTATCTTTATTAACCTTCGTGTTATCCCATTTCGCTATTAAATATCAACTAGGTGTAGGAGTCAAGACATCTCCTCAAGATACGTTCTTCATCAACTCTTTCACTCCCTAAAGTTCTCCATACCATTAAGTTTTCTCCATCCTCATAACCACTCAGAGGACTCACATATTCACCTTAAACTATAGCATTTCTACTACTACCTTCAAATTTACTAGATAATTTACACTCAAAGGCTCTATGTCCTTCTCCACTCTTTAAACAAGTACTTATTGGCAAGTTTCAACCCCATTCAAACCATAATAGTAATTGATTTGAGATATTTTCAATGGGATGTTATATGTCATAGGTGGGTTAACACACACAATGTATAATTAACATGAGGTGTTGTCCATTTTTGCTATTTCACAGTGCCACTTTTAAATTAATTTTTATAAATATTTTATTAAAACTTTATTTTATAAGTACAATAAGAATTTCTTTATTATTTTAAAAATATACATTATTAAATATAATCATTTTTTAACAAGTTTAATTATATCAATATATTTTAGTTGATGAATAATCGTCGTAACTTTGATCTTTCTTCCCCCTGTTTCTACTGAGGTGGGCCCTTTTACTATTGAGGTTAGAAAGGAGACTACCGTGGGTTGGAAGATATTTAAGAGTGTTGACTTGAACACAGGGTCTAGATGGTTATGGATCTTTGTTTCTAACATAGAAGAATGGACAAGTAGTTTGCTGCTTGAGTTGGGTTATCAAATCTTATGGTGATGAAAGTGTCTACCTAATTTTTGTCTTCCTATGATTAGGTGTATGCTGGAAGTTTTAAAGGACTCACCCAAGTCCTTTGTTATTATTTTTGGTTAAAGTTTACAAATTTTGAATGGGCTTGTCCCGAGTTTACCTTTTTCAATATTGCCATTGGTTTTAGTCACTTTTAGACTTTTGTCTTTGACAGAGGTAGGTCTAGATGCAACTCTTTGATGATTGGGTTTATGGATTTCTAGCACTAGGTGGTGTTGTTGTAGTTTAACAGTGCCTATTACTATTAGTTTATTATCAAGTACAATGCAATGACTATAAAATAAGTTTAATTTAAAAAGAAAAAACTTGACAAGATTTAAAAGTTTTTTTTGATAAAATAATATTTAAGTGGAAGTTATTTTTTAAATAAAATATAACTTAAAAAATTTATGATATTCAAAAGGCAATGATAAGAGCATAATGATGGGCTTATTTTTTTTCAATATATATGTTCAAATTTTAAAATTTATAAAGATTTATGTTACTATATTTTTATTTATTTTTAACTATATTAATTAAAAAAAAATTAAATTAAAAAAAAGTGAATTATTTTGAGGAGTTCAATTTAAAAATGATTTGTTCTTACTTATATTTAATGATTTTTTAGAAACATATTTATTTTTTAATTATTCACAATTCAAATATAATTGTAGCTTTCTCCAGCAAATCCTAATTCAAATTCAATTTCCAAAAAATGTAACACCTCAAATGTTATGATCGGGCATTGAAGAATACTAACCTAGATTAAAAACTCATGCCTGACAAGAAATTTAGAAAGGTTTGTTGAACCATTAAAAGTCTTTTTATACAATAAGTGCATATTTTTTAAAAAACTACAATCTATATAAGTGTTGTAAACAATTTTAACTCTCCTCAAATAGGGTAAAAAGTAAACGAGATCATCACATTACAACCAAATTTTAAACAATCTATTCTAAATCAAAATTATCAAAGTAAAAATTATCCAATGGGTAAACATTATTTGAAGAAAAATCAATGGGAAATAGAAGATTTTAATTACCAAAGATTACATTGCGAGTAAAGATTTTACACAGAGAAACTGTGCATGCTCCAACTCAATGGTCATACAATCCATCAACCACATTTATTCTTCAAATATTTTTGCTTGTACTAGCACCATCTATAGTTGCCTTCCAAATGATCTACATTGCTTTTGGTCAAAAATGAAAGTCTGGGCTCACAATTCCACATCTTCCTTGTCTTCTTTTGATTTCAAAACCCAAATGAACCAATTATAGACATTAATCTTACAATCCAACTTCCCAATTTTAAAAAACCTATGGTTTATATGTATTAATTCAAGATCCAACAAGATTAGTTATTAAAATATTTCATAGCTAAAAAAAACTTACATGTTTCGGAGTCTGTAGAGAGACTATCTTACTATTTTTTGTTTTTGTGCAACTCGCAAAATTACTATAGATACTTTTTAAAGCTTGTCATTTTAGCATTTGTTTGATATTTTCTAACATTTGTTTGATATTTTCTAACATTTTGAAGGTGTGCACATTCTCACATTGTAATATCTATAATAAACATTTGATTGTCAACACAAAATTATAAAAAAATATTTCATGATAAATTTAGAGAGGAAAATAAAGAAAAGACAACACATACCAACACTTAACTTGTATATCGAAGCCTCATAATTGACCTTCTCCTACTATTTCAATCCCTGCAATCAGGTTTCTTGTCGCCCAAACCCTACAACTTATCTAGAAAACAAATAAAATGGAGCAAGATTCTTAAACAAATAGTTTGAATTTCTATTGAGTGGGAGTTTCAAATAAAGATTTTTTAATTTATGTTGAGCAAAAGAGCTGGGTGTATGGTGCCAGGTTGCATGTCAAACATTTGTCTTTGTTTATCCATTAACTTGTTGGATGTCATCTGTTTCAATGGTCTATTTTCATGCATGTATGTGATACATAGTCTTAAGCATGCTCTACATGTTGTTTTTGTGTTAGAATAGCTACATCCGATAATGGCTGGGATTAATGTTTTCTTGCTCTTCAGTATTAGTTGTTGTTTTGAAACTTGTGCAAATATACAAACAATCTCATTTATATTATAGTTATAGTGATATTATCTATTAAAAGTAATTTCTAAACATTAATTCTTAATTTTCTATTGGTTCTCACATTTTCATGGGAGTATTATTGTTTTTCTCCTTCAAAAAATTTGGCAAAAATAAAGCTTTAAGAAGTTATGGAAGTCTGCAGGCACTTATCTACCTCTTGTCCCATGTTCAATTCATATCCATGTAATATACTTACTCATATGTTTAAACTGTACGAACCTCAAAATTTAGAAGAAACCATTAGAAAAGAAAAAATGGTAGAATCAAATCCTTCAAAAGAGAGATCGAAGATTTTTTCAGCAAAGAAAAAGCACATAATGAATTAAGAAAAGATTGTAGAGAAAAAGAATGTTATTTATGTAAAGGGCAATGAAGTGTTGGAAATCAATGCCAAGGCAAGGACACTCTCCAATAAAAGGAGGACACAATGAAGAAAGGCTTATGCTTTAGGTGCAAAGAGCCATGGGCATCAAGACACAAGTGTAGAAAAAAGAATCAAATCAATAGAATAGAAGCAACATCGAGGAGAGAAATATAAGAGTCACATAAGAAAGAAAGACATGATTTCAAAGGTCTTAATAGTATCCACAGACAAAATGAAGGAAATAAGAAATTGTTTTTTGACAAAACCCCACTTGATGAATAAATTTGAAAATGAAATTAGTAACCAATACAAGAGGAGAAGGGAAAATAAAATGGAATTAAAAATTAGTAAATTTATTCACTTTCCATTAGTGAAAACTATTTAAGATAAACAAATAAGACGATGAACATTTGATTACCAAATTGAAGAAAGAAATTTGTTTAAAAAAGAGAAATTAATGTAAAATATTCATATTTATTTATCCACACTCAAAATCTTCCAAGATTTCCTTGTATGAAACTACAAAGATTATATACTTCTAAAGATTTTAGAAGGGATAAAGTCTCTCCCACTGATTATAGACACAGGTAGTCTTAAAGGGATACTCATAGAGGCCTTAAGATGAGATAAAGGCTCTCCTCAGGATTAAATAGGGATGTATACTCCTAAAGGGATATCTCTAGTAACTTGAGACGAGATAAAGTTTCTCCTAAGGATTAGAGACAAGTACATCCTAAAAGGATACTCCTAGAGGCCTTACGATGGGATAAAGTCTATCCTAAGGATTAGATAGAGATGAAAAATCCTAAAGGGATATCCATAGAGACCTTAGGGTGAGATAAACTCTATCCTAAGGATCGGATAGAGATAGATAGTCTTAAAGGGACATCCATAGAGGCCTGAGGCGAGACAAAGTCTCTCTGAGGTTTCATATAGATTATTTGCAAGGAGCCATAATGGAGCAAACAACAAAAAGTGCTTCAATACACCAAAATAAGTTTTCTTTGGATCATTCTTAGTAATTTTTAAATTGAATTTTGAGATCTTTGAATTTATATTATAACCATCTAATCTTAAAATTGAAATTGTTGTTGTAGGATTATGATCAAATCACAAGGGGAAAAATTTGCATTGCTTGAGGACAAGCAATTTGAGGAAGGGTGGACTGTCATGTCCCTATTTCCAATAATAATAAAATAATAATTTTTTATTAAATAAGTAATAAGAATAAAACTAAATAGAATTTTAATTAAATAAAATTAGTATAATTATTAAATAAATTATCACAATTATACATAATTATATCGTCATAATATTGTTTGATTAATTTTATATAATTATGGAACATATCATAATTAAAATAAATAAATAAATATATTAATACAGTAATACATGAATGATCAAGTTTTTCATTTTAAAAGAACTGGAATTCAAGCCATGTCAATAATACAAAATTAACTATATTATTAATATAATAATATAGTAATTTTAATATAAATAAAATAAACAATAAAATAAATAGATTAACTAAATAAATAATAATAGTTATTAATAATAATAATAATTTGGAGGTATCAAGAAATTAATATTGTAAATCTGATTTCATGGCCGGATGAAGGAATACTCTGGCAATACACTTCACAACTTATTTTTGTCAAGAATTTCAAATTTAGTATGGCAAATGAGATCTAAATCCATCCATGCAAATCCGAAGTGGTTTAACTATCAATATTTTTATTCAAACATTATCTCAATCTTCATTACTTGAATGCGGAACATTAGAAATACGAAGCATCGAATATTGGAAATCCATAACAGTAGTATTCGCATTACCTACCAAGTGTCTAAGTAGATGTCAGATGACTGAACAAACAAGTGAAATCAATTTCTGTCCAAGCTTGGACATACAGGGGACATTACAGAATCTTGAGAGAATTTCAACTATTTGGGTATGATCTTACTCTTAAAATAATTGATAGATACAATGAACACTAACTTTTTCAGTAATTATATCATATCGTCTTCCAACATTTCCATTCTTTAATGGCTACCCAACATTTTAAAATATTTTTACATCGACTGATTTATGTTCAAAATTAGTTGAAAGATTCTCATGAAAACATTCACCTAACAATGCAAGGCTTCTACATATATCACATACACTATAAGCACATGCATTCAAAATAAATAATTGCTCATTAGGTGGTTTACAAACAAGCAAGTGATACACATTCTTTTATAATTTGAGTAGATAAATTTATACCATAGTCCTACAATATTTTGTTCGCATGCATGGTAGAACATATACATCAAAAAACATCATTATGGTATTTGTTCGCATGCATGGTAGAACATATACATCAAAAAACATCATAATGGTAATGAAATTAAATATGATTTTTGTAGCAACCACAGATTATTTCCTTTTAATTTTTTACATGGCAAGGTTTGCCTTTTTCAAAAGATCTTTAACTAGTTTTCTAATATTTGATAATACCTTATCATCCCAATATTTTTCATAAAATTCAATTTGAGTAATGTCCAAAAGATGATTTGGATGTAGATCTCAAAATTTTAACCTAACTCTTAATTTTAAAAACTCGCTTGCATTAGGGAATACCCTTGTCTTATCCTGTCATTTTTTTCAATCAAAGTATTAACTTTACCATTAAGTTTCATGTCGAACCTTGGCAGTCTTCCACTAAAACTCCATAATTGGTTTGTCAAACCATTTTTGAAGTAACTCTTCTCTTTATAACTATTATCCAAGTTTTATGATGAATACTAAGATATTTACTTATGTTAGTCATCATTCTTTGATTAGAAGTTGTTTTTATATTAAATTTATTTTTGTTGCTTGTCATGTCATTTTAGTTGATACAACTAGTTTTAAAGATTTATCCTTCTTTTTGGGTTTGACATAAATGCATAATTTCTTCATTGCTTTTTAGATTTTAATCATTTTTATTAGTTGTAACATTAGTCAACATTGAAAGCCAAATTTATTTAAATTATAAAAAAAATTCTAAACAATATATTTACACATGTCCTAATATGTCTCCAAGAAACCAAACCAACAAGATTGCCCAACAAATTACTTTTATTTTGAAAATGCTCATTATTTTATTTATTAGTCAAAGAGGGCTCTTTATCAATCAGGGTCTCCATGTCTACATCCAGATTAATTAATTCTAATTGGTGTTTGATTTTCAATTTCAATTTCTCTATAGGATTATTGTTGTTGTTATTTGGTGTTTGATGTTGAATTTCTATTTCTCTATCTTTATAAATATGATATATATCATTCAAGAGTATCTAAATCTTGTAGAAAATCATGAACATCTCTATAAAAAAAAGTACATGGCAATGAAGATGTACTTGTATCCAAAATTGGATTAGAAGATGCATCTAGATTTGCTTCTTCAACTTCTACATCCATCACAGTGTCCACAATGTTCTCCCCTTATGAAATGATTGTGGAACTCAATGCTCTAACATTATTCAACTCTCCAATTCTCACTCATCTTTTTCATTGGACCATTTTTCCTCCTTTTCCCTATTTGTTGCAACCTCCTCAAGTGTCAAAACCTTCCTTTGCCTCTTTCTACGTTGCTTCAATCCCATATTCAATCAACTTAAAAAGCTCCAATGTCTACCAAAATTTGAATTTAAATGACTTTACTTGTGCCAAAATCCACAAAAGATAAGAATCTAGAATAATTGGGCAAATACTCCATCTGTGTTGCACATCATTCAAGAATGATTGAATAATCATTGCACATTGTCCTTTTTGATCAAATTTGACAAGAAATGACTATATTAGAAATGCTTACACATTATTTAAACCAAAGAACACATGTTACGAAATGGGTATCCATTTCTAAATTAATGATAATAAGAAAAATTCTTACAAATTGTTTATATTTAAAGTAATGCACACTCATTTTGTAAATTGGTAGGGGAACGCATACCTCTAATGTGGTTCTTTATCATGAAATGTGCAACTTATAAGGATATTTGCACTTAGTATAAATCTAATTTGAAGGTTGACAACATGCCCCATTTATTTGAGGGAAATAACACCAACCAAACTACTAATAAATTTACAGCCAACCATTTATTTATCACTATTCAAATAGATCATGATTATTTGAGTGAAATATCACCAACCAAACTACTAATAAATTTACAACCAACCATTTATTTATCTCTATTCAAGAGATCCATGATCTTCTGAATGGAATATTTATTTCAGACTAGGTATGGGAAGTAATCCCCAATGGTGAAACTTGAATTACATAGGGATTGCATTTCCAACAATATGGAATAAGAAACAAGGCCTTCTGCATGTGTTAATCATCCCTACAACCCCATTCAAGGAATCCCTTGACTGCAGGTTATTCTCTTTGCTACACTTCTATCTCCACCACATCGTTATTGTAGATATGCAAATTTTCTCTTTCAAACTTACTTGAGCATCTTCCACCAACCTATCTTACATCTAAGATGAGATAATAAGGAATTGGGAAAATAAATGTGGGGGAATGCAGGAGGAGGTGTTTGAGTGACTGTAAGTGCGCTGTCGAAACTCTGCAGCAGAGTGGGAACAGCACACACCTCGCCTTTATTAAGCACCCAAAGAAGGTCTAGTTGAGTCCTTACCAGTGTAGCCGTCATAATGGCGCAAAATCCACTTTGCTTAGTGAATATAATAAGAGGCTGCCTGCGTGTCTTTTGTCAGTCTCATGGTTTATTGCACTCTAGAGATGAAGAGTACGCTGCTGATCCGAAGGTTTGTATTTGAAATATTATGAGTAAGAAAAATGAACACTTTCATTCTTTTGTGTTTGGGCACTTCAAGATTTTCAGAGCTCAGTCTTTTGTCAGTCTGAATAATTTTTTCACTTTATGATAGGGAAACGAGTGAGTTGTCGTGCACACTAGTATTACAGTTACGTTACCGTAGATTAAAAAAAATTCAAAAAAATAATTTTATTGTTCATAAATTCTAAAAGTAATTCTACATGTACTAATCGCTGATCACATATGTACTATTAGTTGGTCATTTTTTCATTTTTTTGGTTGCTGATTGGTTCATTTGTGCAAAAAAGTACTTTTTTTTTTTTTTTGTGAGTGACTATTTGGGGTATCTAAAAAGGGCAGCAGTCTTATCGATTTATAAGTCAATCCACTCCAAAAAAAAAACATAGCTGCTAAATTTAAGGAAGCTTTTGTCTCATGAATTTTAAAAAAATTAAATTAAATTTATTCATAAATTTGTTTGGTGTGTATTCATTTTGGTGGGAAAATGAAGTGTAGATTGTTGACAAATGGCATAGTTCCTCCGTAAGCTGGTGGGGCTAAATTCAGCCCCACCCTTTTTTCACCCGCTCAAATTGAGAGGGCTAAAATTTCAGGCCTCCTATTTTATAGAAAAATATTCCAATTAACCCTTTAGCCCTTCCTAAAAAAATATGATGGAGCCCCTTGCTCCACAAAAATAGAGCCCAAGCCTCTCCCATGGGACCCCTGCCTAAGAGTTCTTTGTAGAACTCTCTAGATTTAGGAAAGCTGAAAGATTAGCTTCAAACTCTTCACTCACCTATAAAAATTTACCTAAAAAATTGACAAATTCTTACATACAAATTAAGAAATATAAATGCGCTAAATTAATGTAAATGGCTACTAATCATTTCCTCTACAGTTCTCGGCTTGTCGAAGGACTGTTTGACTCTAATAATCATTTCCTCTATAGTTCTCGGCTCGTCTAAGGACTGTTTGACTCTAATAAATATTTGGATCATGAAAAATAAGAGAGATTATCTTCTCACCGTTGAGCTACTTCAATTCAAGGATAGAGTGGTCCGGGTCCCTCGAACAACAACCCTTTCCCAATTGGGTTCCACGGCCGTGTAATCAGTGAATGTTGATAGGCTATTTCTGTCATACATCGAGCAAGTTATATGAGAAAATGGTGCATCCAGAAATGTCCTTGTTATATAACTGCATGTACCTCGCTGTTGGATACTTGTTTTGGTAGGTCCTCTCTCTTTTTAACAAATTTCAAACTTTTCATCGAGTTTATTAGTTCAAAGCGCCCATGTTGGACTTTGAATAGGCCGCCGTATTTCTTATTAAAACTGATTGACACATTGTTATCCAAAATTACCGTTTCCATGTAAACCTTCTGCAATTTGATTATGACGATAGAGATGGATTAAAAAGTATCATGTAAAACATGCCCATATAACCTCGTTACAGCATGTGCATACTCGCCTTCTCTTTGTGGGCAATCAGTCAATAAAATGACTTCACAAGAATGATTAATTCTGACCCTTGATCAGGTTTTGGATAAGCACAATCCGATCTTGTCTCATATACGAGACAATAAGAGAACACACCGCGAGTGACCTCAGACCTGGAGTAAATGATCCAAGTTAGGTTTACATAATTTGCTACAAGACGAACATTGAACAATCATCGAATTGTATAGATAAAAAATTCCACAATCTAATCTCATAAAAATAGTTGAAAATATATAACTACTACTTGCATCCAAAGGTGATGCAAGGGGTATGTCGATAGTATCTTAAAAAGATGAATCTTAATATAAGATGGTTGCATATGTTTCTATTTTTAAAATTTTATCTAACATAATGAGTACTTAGTTTACTACAGATATTTTGAAGTCTTGAAAAGATTGAAATCATTCAAGTCATTGATTCTCTTTCTTAGAAACCCTAGTCACAAATGGATAATGAAGGATAAAGGTTGATTAAGTCAATCATTTGAATGCTAGTGGCAAAAGAGAGGCATTTATAATCCATGTTATAGTTGCCATATTCTTTTAGGTTGCCAATAATTTGGTGGTTGCATCCTCTACTACCCTTAGTTTGTGCAAGATATAAGTCATCCATTTGAGGTGAGATTTATTTTGAGTTGTAAATTCAAAAGGATTTTCAAGAATATTAAAAGAAGGATGTCTTCTAAGAGGATATATTCAACATTCTACACATAAATCCCTAATTAAAAGTATCATTTTGAGAACTTATGACAACATAATTAGGAATGTTAAGATATAATAGCTATTATTTTGTGGTTAGGCACAATTCTTAAATCCAAACTAATTATATCTAATATGTTCTTGTAGCTACAGACATGGTAAGGTTGATGTTATGCATTGTTTACCTACTCAGAATATTAATAATGGGTATCAAGTGTTGTTCAAAGTACAATATAACTTGTTTCCATTTTTAGACACATGCAATGTAGATCAAGTAAAATAGTTAATTGACTATCCAAAACAATGAATTTCAACATGTAAATCCCCACAATAAAGAAAACAATGTCATACTTTTACTTTTGCAAATCTTGTTTACATAGACTCTTAATGTTAGCCTATGACTTTAACTAGTATTTTGATATGTAATCCAAAAATTCAACAGTCTTTCATGCTTGACTTAGCTTTCCATGTGTAAATGCCAACAATATATGGCGAAGCCCCTCAATAGTGTCTAGATCATCCAAAATTCTAATGAATGGGTTATGTATCTACAATTACTCCCATGACTCTTTTATTTTTCCTTTGTATTTGGCTCCCATCTTGTGGCTAGTAATGTTAGGAAGTTTTGTCAAGAAGTGTCTTAGTGTGACATCTTAATCCATTTTCAGATTTTCAACAACTAAGGTTTGTAAAATATTTAGTTTAGATGTTGCAAGATGATGAGCACTCCATAATTTGGTACACTTTGTCTCAAATGCCCTTGAGTTGTGAAATAAAAATAATGTGCTTTTGTGTTTAGTTGATCTAAAATGATGAAAATGGTTCTTATATGTATTAGATGGTGTTCTCTATTTTTGTTAAATGGGTTCTTGAAGAGTCCACTTCTGTTTATACTTGGTTTTTTATTGGATTAATTAGCAGTAATGAAAACATCTCTTTGGTTTGCATTTCTAAGTGGCTCATGAGAGTTTTATGTAGAAGGATTATGAATTCATGTAATTTGACCATATGGGTTTTGAAGAGATTTCTTGTCTTTGGAGGATGCAAATTATTAAAAAGACCATCACAGAATATTTTATCTATGTAGATTCTTATAGTATTATTTTCAGGATGAGTAATTATTTGATTTAATTTAAATCCCTATATAGTTGAATAATGTTTTTTGTTTCTACTATGTGGATTCTTTTAGGTTATTATTTAGTTGTACAGTATACAAAAATGACAGTTGTGTGATTTGAACCCACGCCCTTTCGGACCAAAAATTAGTGTTGTATTACTTTTGTACATAGTCAGAATCTTGTTTGATAAGGGATGACTATTTGATGAAATTTATAAAAATTGACAAAATTGGATGGGTATTGGTATTTGTTGTTTTCATTGTTGGGGTTCCAAATAATCTTACTATTCATGAGGGAATATGAGAATTTATAGTTGATGCACAATGTATATTGATCTTAAAATGATAGTAGTTGCTAGTTTTAAGTTTACCATCTAAGCTAGTAAAGTCTTATTTTATTAGAAGTGGATATTTTATAAAATTAATTAAAAAATAATTACGAATATTGTAAAATAATTTACCATATGTTTTCCTTTATTGTTCATTTGCATCAGTAACTTTAGACAAGATTATCCAATTAAAAGCATGTATCTATAAGAGTCCATGCTAGCACACAAGAACACTTAGTACCCTACTAGTGTATATTCCCTTGGAGAACAAATAAATGGTGTCTAAGTTTTATGAAAATATATAGTGAATTATTTTATTGGTGATCATATAGGATTTTTTATTTGATTTCCATTAGTTTTTCTTATTATAAAAAAAATTGGGCCTACATTACGTAGAACTTAACACTTGATGAAAGAGACATGCTATGTATCTCTATTTTGTGGGTGTTTGATGGTTGAAGTTTTTTGGGTAACTATTAGTTTTTTTTTTAATTGAAGAGTCAAGAGCATCAATCTTTTTGGTGCCTCTATGTGATGCCAAAATTTTTAATGTATTTTTTTGTTTGTACCCTTGGTATGAGTTGATTTACAAAGTTTGATTTATCACCACACTAGAATCCAAAATGAGAGTAGATCATACCTAGATCAATGAGATTTGTGTAAAGACAATGTAATAGAAAATGCAACATGTGAAACTAAGTAGACGATACATATTTAGTAGAAACATGCTTATATTTTTAGATACATATTTATTAGAAAAACACTTAGAATTTTAGTATAAAATTTTGCAAGTAAGAAAATTCATTTTAGTAAAAATTCTAGAACTTTAAACTAGAAATTTTTCCTCATTCATATGCTTGCAAACCCATATTTCCATTTTTATTTATCAATATGTACTTTTCAATTTGTGTAGTGAAGTGTCAAAGAGTTCCATTAAGGACATAGTGTAGTGACTAATCATTGAAATCACATAATTTGTATATTGTTGCACTCTTCATCTCATCTTGTCCTGTGTAACTTTCTTATTGTCTATTTTGGCTTGAATATTTTTTTAGATTTGTGTGTTATATTTGCATTGAGTCTCTACATCATTTGAGGGAAGATTTAGGGGTGTTTGTTTGGGAGTTGAGTCATGCGTTTATATTTTCCTTTTTCTTAAACATGTGTAGCACTTGAGTTTATCCCTTTTACATAACATTGATACTACTCTACTTTGTCAAAACTTAAAATTATTAATATATTCTAGTTATTACACAATCCCACCTTTTTACAAATGATAAGATTGATTTTCATCTATTATGTGTGCGATAGAAGAAAAAGGATTTTTTCATGGAGCTTTAGAAGAAGTAGAAATTAGATTTGTGTTCTCTTCAAAGATTGATACATGGAATGCCATGCAAGCTCTTCAAGTTTGAAATTTGCCTTCTATTTTTCAATGGTTTTGATCAAAATCAACGTTTGTCATCCTTGTTTCCAAATAATTCTATACTAATGAATGCATCACATGTTTTATTTATACGATAAGTGAAAAAAACTACTATTTCTAGTAAAAGAAGACGATTGTTCATTTTTCATGAGCCCTTGTGGATTCTTTAGTATAATACTAAATATAAGGTGATGCACACCCATCTAAATTAACATATCAAAATAGTATTTAATTTGAAATTTATATAGATTGTATTCATCTAGAAAATTCAATCTATCAATTGATCATAATAACAATGTTAACCAATTTCAATCAATATCCTATTTCTTTAATTGGTCTTATATTATAGGACACAATAAAGTATACTACAATAGAAAATAAAACCATGGAGAAGGCTTATCAGCAATTAATGTTGGACTGGCCACTATTTTTTGTGTTTGCATGATCTACTTGGATATTTAACATTTGGTGAACACAAACACACGAATCTATTATAGGCTTTAAAGAATTGATAAAAAATTAAGATTAAAGTAAAGTTGTAGAAACAACATTGCTTAAGGCTATAACAGTCACAAGGAGGAGAAGAAATTGAGTAGAAAAATGAGTATATGCTCCCAAATAAACTTTTGAGTGTAGAGGGGAGTAAGTAGTTCAAAACTTCAATAAAGTAGCACTAAAAAAAATTGGCTGGGAAACATTGAAAGATGATATTTTTAGACCCCATCCATGGAAATCACTTTGAATCAGTAAGCTCTTGAAGAAATACTATTAATAAGCTCTTCTAGAAACTGCACAACAACATGTATCCTCTTCATAGGTTGAACATCATTTCCATCATCTCATAATTTGCTATAGAGCAAGATGGGGGACAATATTTCATTTCATTAAACAATGAAGGATAATAATATGGATGATAAATTCTAAAATATATTTGATACTAAAATTAGAAATAATGTCCCCCTGAAGATCGACAAACCTCAAAGGTTTTCATTGAAGAAGATATAAGTGAGATGAGGTAAGTAGCATCAATTTTCTCATTCTTCATGATCATTAAGTAACCACTGTATTTAAAAATATAAAACAAGTACAAAATTTTGGTATACTTGTTTGTAACATAGTACCAAAGTTGTCTACAAAATAAGCCTCATTTCAACAATCTTTGTTTGATGATAAGTATTTGTAGGTGGCCAATTATTCAAAAAAGCACAAAAAGGTGTACACTTGATCAGGTATAGTATTTTACTATATCATATATATTATATTCATGGGTATAGAGTATATGCACTACACATTATTTATGTAATTTTGAAATGCAACTTTGATAGTAGGAGCACAACTGAGGTCATAATACTCATCCACATGCATGTCGTATAGGAAGTTACAATAACCAAGTAAGCATATCACACATCACATGAAACATTTTTAAGACACAATTTTTTTTTTAATTTCTAAGTTTTGTATAGCTCATACATTTTGTTTATCAAGTTATTATTAATATATTTTTGTAGCAACAATAGTTGTAGGAAGATTGACATTCATTCTAATTTATGTTTGATTATTGATTTAAATAAGCATACATGCAACTTATGTAGAAATTGAAAAAGTATATCAGTGCTATCTAGAAAATTGAAGAATTTTTGACAAGAAAATAAATTGAGACACCATAAGCCTAGAATATAGTCTGATGGGTAATCTATTTTATCAAATAAGCATTAGAATCTCCAACTAGTTGCAAGTGGCTCAAACACATGATGTTGAGCATGCTTGACATGCCTTAAACATGACAATTACCATCATAATCTTTCTTAGGTTTTTTCTGCTACATGTATTGTGTCATGTCCCCTTTTCAAATAATTAAAAAAATAATAATCTTTGCTAAGGCAGGCAGGCCCAAAAAGGCGAAGTCTCAACAAAAGGGGATAATCTTTGGAAGCTAATGGACTAATAAATGAAGATTATTATTAAAATATGTTTTATTAACCCCTCTTGGACGTGAGTTAGGGTTATGCCCTCTTTTAAGGGGTTTGGAGGCATTTTGGGCTGATTCCAGAACTTGATTTTTGCTCATTTCTTTATTATTCTTCAGAGGCTGCCAAACCTGTGGAGAAGGAGACCAAAGAATGGGAGTTTGTAGGTTCCTAGGAAGACTAAGGATGGGAGTTTGAAGCCATTCCATATGCATGCTCATGCAGACTTTGCCTTTGTGCTGAACAGTGCAGATTTGTGGTTTTTCGGGTGTGTTTTTTGTAAGAGTTTGGTGTTTCCAGTTGAGTATTTCATATCAGTTTGCGTTGCTGCTGTATTTAAGACTTTTAGATGTTAAAATAGAGCTGAATATATGTATTTGGTCATGATTATACTTCTGTGATAGATTATTAGTTTTTTTGTGGTGTTTTTCAGGCTATTCTATGTTGTTTTCGAGAGCCCAATGAGCATTGTTTTTATCCTCCGTTTGGGAGCTGTTGTGTAAATGTTATACAGATCTGAAAATTTCATTTTGTAGGCTGTTATGCTGCTAAAATTTCTATAAAAATCTCCACTTTTAGATTTACTAATAATATGTGAAGTTGTGAAGTTTTTGGCACTATTTCTGGCATACCGATTTGAGGTTTATTGAGAAATTGGTGGATCTTTGAAAGATTGGTTATTTGATCTTAAAGATCTGATTAGAGGCTTGAATATCATATAAAATCAGAAAAGGGAAATTTCAGTGGTATCAGAGCTATGATCTTGCCAGCCTGAGGGTTTGTAGAAGTTTGCATGTCAGTTTTGACAACTACCCAAATCTTGCATGACATAATTTATGGTTGCATGTTGCTTCTAATCAGCTACATGTCAAAATTTATGGTTGCATGCTACTTCTAATCATTTGCATGTTAGTTCTTGGTGAATTTGGTGGTTGCATGTTGCTTCTAATCAGCTGCATGTCAAAATCTATGGTTGCATGCTACTTCTAATCATTTGCATGTTAGTTCTTGGTGAATTTGGTGGTTGCATGTTGTTTCTAATCAGCTGCATGTCAAAATCTATGGTTGCATGGTACTTCTAATCAATTGCATGTCAGTTCTTGGTGTTTGAAGAAGTTATAACCTATTGGGGTTACACTCTACTTTATTCAGAATGGACAGGTATAGTACAGAGTCTCAGAGGACACGATCTTGGACAATTGATATCCAGAGTCAGAACAGTAGAAAGGATGGTTATTTAGACATTCGAGATAAACTTAGAAAAATAAGCCATGACATGTCTGAACAATTGGTTGAGCACCACCGTATGATGAATGACATGTTTTTCAACCCAGCTAAGGTGGATAAGTTGACTAGATTTCTATTTGGCAAATTTTCTCACAGGCCAGATGACACAATTACCAAGAACTTGCATGAGGAGTTTGAGAAACTAGCTTATAGCCAGGTAGAGGTCTCAGATTCTACTTTGCCACATGAGGTAGTGAGAAAGGATATTACACAGATTAATAGTAATGGTCAACTTGATACTCAAATTGAGACAATTGTATACAGGTCATTAAAGGGTGATGTCACAGGTATTCAGGATGGTATAGTTACAACAAGCAGTGACTACAACATAGTGGGTTCAGATAATGATTATGAGGATGTTGTTGTGCATGATGGTGAGATGCCTGGTAGAGATGAGCAGACATTGAGCATTCATGAATTTGCTGAGAAAGAGTACCAGGCACAGTTAGATGCTTCATCACATGAGGTTGAGGCTAGTAGTACTTCACATGATTTGTCTAGCCAGCTGAAAGTGAACAAAGACAGTATTGTGACTTCATTATCTCGTCATGACAAGTATGTGGAGTTAGTTGGTATTGGTCATATTACTCAAGTGAGGAGTTTGCTTGAGTTACTAGCTGATTCTAGTTTATGGATATGGAGTCGAGATTGTTATATTGGCGTTTGGGATTCAGTTGACTAGAGATATTTAACACTTTTTGGTAGCAGTGTTTGTTTGGTTGCTATCATGGATTTGATTAGTAGATTGCACACTGTGGTCTTTTCTTGTGCCAACAGCTTGTCCAATGTTGGTATTAGTTTTTATACACCGGTGTTGGGCTTTGTTCATATATCTAGTCGACCATACTTGTTGGAATGTGTTGATGATCTTTTATATTTGGCAGTGTGTACAGATGAGTCCCAGGATCATATTGGCATTGATGACATCTAGGAGGATGCAGTGGGCAGTTTTGAAGACTTAGTTTCCTTGGAAGTTTCTTTTGGTACAGAGGAGTTGGACAACAATGCTACAATTTTTGATACTTCGTATGTTGATATGAGCTTTGGAGTTGATTCACAGGATATGGATGGTAATACTCTAGAGACTAGTAACTGTAAGGATACTCCTTTAGACAGTGCATCAGAGGAGGTTTGTAGGAGACAATCTAGCCAGCACCATCATGTGTCTAATCAGTTGAGAGTTAGTGAATGAGACATTTCTATCACTTGCTAGCATTTCGATGTTGCTCGTCAGTTGTTAGCAATTTATGGATGGGGTTCTCCTACTAGTGATGAGCAGGAAGGCAATTATCTTTCCTTGACAGAGATCCACTCTTTATGGGAGGCTATTCAAATTTTGAGACAGAATTATATGCAGTTGGTAGCCGATAGAGATTATCTTACGGAGTGGGAGAGTATAGCATATGATGCATTATTGGCCAAGGAAGATGAGGTGAGTGAGCTTACTCAGAAACTTGAGGTGACTTCTGAGATTCTTGAGAGTACACAGTTGGCTTTCGAGGAGTCATAGTTTCATTTGACTAAGGTGACCATGGAGTTGGAGCAACTGCAATCTTTACCAAATTCTGTACAGTCACAAGCTGTGGTATCTAGTGATCTGAGGATGTCCATGGTTGAGATTGTCAGAGACAGTGGAGATGGGGATGCATCCATCCTTGATACTAACATTAGCATATCGGGTTCATTCCCACTAGAGTCAGGTTCAGTTGAGTTGGGTGCTGCAACAATTTGTTGTGGTATGCCTGACATGATGGTGGCCTCTAGTACTAATGGCACAGAGACTAGATATGTTGTATCAAAGATCATGTGTGATGTTGGTGAGCCGACAGTTGGCATGGTTCCTGCTAGTAATATTACTCCCTTGGCAATATCTTCGGAGGTAGTAGTCCATTCCAACTTGGTTAGTGATCGATTGCAGTTAGTTTCATTTGGATTGCAGTTTGAGCCACCGACTGAGATTGGCGCATTCTATCAGCACTACACTATGAGGTATGCTCATCAATTTACCTTTGATGACCATGTTGATGAGATGATGATAGAGAGATGTACTTTGGTTCCTAGTGCTTGTCATCAGTTATGGGATGGTTTGACGCCCCGGGATGAGAGTTGTGATGGGCATGACATGGCAATAGGTTATGCAGTTGACAACTTGATAATACATGACTTAGAGTAGGAGTTTGGGAGTGATGCTTCAATAGTTGTTATTACTAATTCTACTCCTTTGGCTATGACATCTCCTGACTTAGCTGGTGGTCAGTCACAGTGGGCTATATCACTTGTTCATGGCAAATTTGGTTTGGGTTCCATTTCTTGCTCTTTATCTTGTAATGTCTTTTCACCATCAATAGTGCATGGGAGTTATGATTATGAGACAATGGCCAATGATTTGCAGAGTTGTGTTGACTGTAGGAGTTGTACAGTGTGTGGATTCTCCATACTTGGTATAGTTTCATTCGAGAGCATTCACCATTGTTGCAAAGTTGGATTGTACATTCCATATAGGCTAGTGGGATGCGTTGATGGTATTTACTATGTTGGCAGTTTGATTTGTCCACTTTACTTGGGTTCTGATGTTCTAAGAGTTTGTGTCTCGTGGGTTTCTGACTGTGGAAGTGGTGATTTTGGAGTTTGGTTGAGCTATAATTGTCAGTTTGATTATGGATTCCTCTTGGTCATATTGTAGAGGATATTGCAGGAGCCTGTGTTAATTGGCAGTAGTATAGTTCATGACTACGTTTGGGATCCAAGTGGATTGATTGGTTTATTGTTCAGCCATTTCTTGAGGACAAGCAATATTTGGGAGGGGAGGACTTGTCATGTCCCCTTTTCAAATAATTAAAAAAATAATAATCTTTGCTAAGGCAGGCATGCCCAAAAAGGCAAAGTCTCAACAAAAGGGGATAATATTTGGAAGCTAATGGACTAATAAATGAAGATTATTATTAAAATATTTTTTATTAACCCCTCTTGGATGTGAGTTAGGGTTATGCCCTCTTTTAAGGGGTTTGGAGGCATTTTGGGCTGATTCCAGAACTTGATTTTTGCTCATTTCTTTGTTATTCTTCAGAGGTTGCCAAACCTGTGGAGAAGGAGACCCAAGAATGGGATTTTTTAGGTTTTTAGGAAGGCTAAGGATGGGAGTTTGAAGCTATTCTATGTGCATGCTCATGCAGAGTTTGCCTTTGTGCTGAACAGTGCAGATTTGTGTTTTTTCGGGTGTGTTTTTTGTAAGAGTTTGGTGTTTCCAGTTGAGTATTTCATATTAGTTTGGGTTGCTGCTGTATTTCAGACTTTTAGATGTTAAAATAGATCTGAATATATGTATTTGGTCATGATTATACTTCTATGATAGATTATTAGTGTTTTTGTGGTGTTTTCGTGCTATTCTATGTTGTTTTCGGGAGCCCGATGAGCATTGTTTTTATCTTCCGTTTGGGAGCTGTTGTGTAAATGTTATACATATCTGAAAATTTCATTTTGTAGGCTGTTATGCTGCTGAAATTTTTATAAAAATCTCCACTTTCAGATTTACTAATAATATGTGAAGCTGTGAAGTTTTTGGCACTATTTCCGGCATACCCGATTTGGGGTTTATTGAGAAATTGGTGGATCTTTGAAAGATTGGTTGTTTGATCTTAAAGATCTAATTAGAGGCTTGAATATCATATAAAATCAGAAAAAGGGACATTTCATATTGTGACCCCTAAATATCCCATAATTGGACCTTTTTTTCTTCTTCTTGAGATCTTTACATTCTTCTTACTTCCCTTGGTATTTCTCTTGCCTCTTCGAGTATCCTTTTTCTTCCAAATATAGTACTATTTTTAGAGATAAAATATAAAATGCATTGCTTATAGACAATGAAAATAATATTAAGTTATAATTAATATTTGATTGTAAATAACAACTTGTTCCAATAAAATATATTGAGATAGATGATGATCAATACCCTTTATTCCCTATCAAACCATTTTCCCAAAGTGATAGAATGCTTTTGTAGGAGGGGGAATCTATCCAAGTCTTGATAACCATTCTTTAGCGTATGAAACACATCATCCAAATGATTACCAAGTCCATCTTCTAAAGCATCTTTTAGTCTCGAATGATCACCAATTCCATCTATTAAACCATCTATCTTAGTACCCCATTTTCACAAAGCACCGACCAAAGATAATATAATTTTTTAAAATATTGATCTAGAAATATATAAGGCAAACATTAAGCAATAATTTTCAACTAAAATCATCTAATTTAATTTTTTTTTCATGCAAAAAATTGACATTAAAATATTACCCACTTTGATGTAGTTTTCATTTATAATTTGAAGTAATATCCTTATAAAAATGTGATCTTGAAAATGTCATGCATTTAACTAAAATTGAGTCACAACCTTGGCTAGCAACTAAGACATTATTTATCAAAAAACTATGTGAGAAAGGTGGATATAAAAGAAGTTAAAAAAAACTCTCAAAGATATTGATGAGAGGGAAGAGACATAAAATTATAGGAAAGGAATAGAAGTAGAAGGGAGTGAAATACAACAACTATTAAAATAAATGTGTACAAAAGGAGGTATGGCTTTTGGAGCTAAGTATCAACAAAATAGGAAAGGACCAATTAAAAGATTTGTTAATGCTGTAGAGTAACTGTTAAGAATTATTGTAATGGCACTATGCCCAATTACACTCCATTTCCCCTCAAACATTCCTACACTATAGGGAACAAGAATGGTGATGAATGACCTAGGATTGAATTAGTACCATCTAAATTAGAGAAAACATGTGCCTACATAATGTAGTTGGTTTTCCCTCCTCATCAAACTATCAAATTCATGGGTCTTCGATCAGAGTCCCCCAAAGATGAGACAAGGTAAGAGAGATTAAAGGATTTCAATTTGGCGATGGAGGAGGTGAACAAAAGACATGTTGAATGA